>JAOYND010173601.1:0-18859 GCA_025802135.1 Lagerstroemia fauriei | reverse complement strand
TATAAGGAATAAGGTAATGGTATAAATAGAAGATTGGTGCAATTGGATGATTAAAGTATTTGAGTATTTAATATATATAGAAATTTATTTTATTTTAGAATGATTTACTCACTGAGCCCGCAGCTCACTCCCTACTATATTTTTCTTTTCAGCTAGGTAGAAGTGGACAAGCTGCTTAGGACCTCATATTTTGTCAGCTGGGGATCATTTTGGAGGACTCGATAGGAGCTTTTTGCCTTGAAGGTATTTATGATGCCATAGCAAATTGTATAGTACGTTATAACCTGAAAATACTGTTGGCAAGTCTCCAGATGTTAAACTGAATTGTTGGGTTTGTTCAAGGATGATTAGTGGTTTTAAGTGGGTTAGTAAGAATGATTGTGAATATTTTATTAATATTGTAGCAGGTATTGTGGGATAGAATATGGATAAATATAGGGGAAACTCTGCCAAATTTTCGGGTTGTGACAAGATTAATATCCAATTTATCTGAAATGAAATAAATATCAAATTCGACTCGATTTGAGATATTAAGTTTTAATTATATCCATTTTACCTAAAACTACATTCGAAATGTCATGTGGACAATGGTGACAAATAAAATTTGTCCTTGTCGGTACTTAATGGTTAATTTAACGGTTTTGCTCAACTTAAAAAAACTTTTAACTGTTTATCTTGATTTTAAAAGAATGTTGAAAATTTGTGATTTTTATATCAAAATTGAAATCTTTGATTTTATTTGAGAAAATGGTCAAACCTCATATTTTTTTAGTATAATTTACCCTAAAATAAATGGTGCCAATTTTGTTTTGTGTCGGTGGCTCTGATTGCGGAATTTCCGTGTTTTTTTCCAAATAATTTAATATTTCTATTTTAGTATATTTTGAAAAATATCATCGATACTTGATTCTACCTTGGAAGTGGCCAATCTCAAGCCCTTGCTGGCTCGGAAGCTGAACCACGAAGGTCTGAGCCCGATGCACCTCGCCCTGCACAACAGCCACGTCCAGACGATGAGGGCCCTGGTGGCTTTCGACTCCGCCTGATCCGGGCGAAGGGAAAGGGATCCGGTCACGTCTCTTCGTCGTGCAGCTGAATTGGAGGAGACCGAGCTCCTGGTCCATTTCTTTCATCCAAGACTTGACCTCCCGGTGTGAGACGGCGATGGACATCGTGGTTCAAAACTGTTAGATCCCATATCAGCCACATAAAAAAATAATTATGCGTTTATAAAATAACTGGGTGCTACCACCTAATAGTTTAGGCTTTTGAATAGAAACGGGCTCAGGACTCTTATAGGCCCATTATTAATAATACAATATGTGTGAACACCTAACTACGGTAATATTTGATGTAAACCAGGACCTGACTCCGGTAGTCTCATAATGACGTAAGCCCGCAAGCCCGACAGTCCCCTCTTGACCCAGTTGCCTACTTCTCCTTCTGGTCGTGGGTTCGAGCCTCACGGTGACTGTTCGCTCACACAATAACATAGAATTCAATAAGAACAGGAGACTGGGTTCCTGTAAGGTTCTGCTAGGATGGATGAGGAGAATGGACCTCGAAGAGATCTTGAGCCTGGAAGCATGAGGATGGCAACACTGTGCTGCATATTGCCACCCTCACAAATCAACCAGAGGTACCATTTTAAGCCAAACGCTACCTTATCTTCTTCCTTGCTAGGTTTTTACATCGGTTTGGATTGGGAGGGAAAGGAAAAGTTTTGCATAATTCATAAAATTCAAAGGATATATATATATATATATAATCTGTTCAGCTGCTCACTGGTCAATTAATTGTGGAAATGAAGGTGATGAAGGCATGAAGCTGTTGATTGGATACGTTAAAGTGAATGCGAAGAATTTCGCCGGCTTGACAGCTCCGGACTTATACCATAGCGAAGGGCACCTTCCTGATGCAGAGGTCAAGAAGATCCTGTACGATGCGAAAGGCAGGCGGGCCTCGAAGTTTCAGACTCTGTTACCGGTGCGGGTTACTTGAGCCAAACCAGTCTTTCAATAGTCGAATGGTGGGACCGGAGACGAGGTCTCACTAGTGCCGCAAGCCAAGCAAGCTACAAGAAAGAGCTCCGTAACATGTCCCTGGTGGTCGCCGTGTTGATCGCCACAGCCACTTACTAGGGCGTGCTCAGTCCGCAAGGTGGGTACTGCCAAGATGACTCTGCCAATTCTACCGCCGCCACTGCTGCTGCCTATTTCCCCGGCCCCTGCTGCCCCTGGGGCCGGTGGCAACAGTCGCACAACGTCCCCCGCACACAGCAGGGAAGATGATCGTGAGCGGCGCTGACCTGTCTCTCTTCATCTCTTGCAATTCTGGAGCCTTTGCAGTCTCCATGTTAGCAATTGCCATGTCCTTAGCCCGGATGCATTCGGTATCCATGCTGACCGCATCGGTTTCCTACGTCACGGCAACCTACGTCGTCGCACTCTGGAGCAATGCCATGTCTAATAGTAATGGATGGAGTGCTGCGGCTCGAAGTTTTTTTATCGTAATTGTAGTATTTGGCTGTTTGATTCCATGGATGACTGTCAGAAAGCAAGAGAAACTAAAGTCTCGATTAGACATTCCAGGAAGATGTATAGGAGGACTGTTATGACCTCGCAATGGTTAGCTGCATATGAAGCCAAAATTGATGAAAATCTATTGTTCATTATATTGCTTATTAATCCACAGTGTGAAAGTCCAGTTGCGGCATTTCCATGGATGAGGTCACCTCTCTCGATAACCATCTGTGACATAGCCTAACAACCACCCGCAAATGTTCCTGCAGAGTAAGCCTTCCACCGATGGCCATGATAGACAATGCTTGTGCAGCAAGCAACTAACTGCCATGTTGCCCTCTCTGCCCAATATCTACCCATCCCAAATTCAAACCGTAAATCTCGTTCACAAACCTTCCACGGTTTGGATGTTGTTTACTCTGTCCTAACCGTCCAATGTATTGCTTCAAAGCCATGTGCCTAATATTGACCTTGTGAACCCACCAATGCTCCAAAAGAGATATCAGCGGGCAGGCAGACGATGCTGATGCATTGAGCTTCTACTGTCGCTCGCTTGGTTGGAGTAGGAGCCAAAACTGAGAGATGGGAGCAGGAGCTCGGCCTGTGGAAATGAGCTATTGGACGGCACATCGAGAAGGAGATCCTGATCGGAGTTCTCGTCGGCAAGTTGAGAAGAACCAAGCATGAGGACACTGCCATCGAGCGGGAAGGCAAATAGGCTTCCAGGGCTGAAGCAAGAGCCATCGTTTTCTATCATACAAAATAAATTAATATAACCATGTGTGTATATATATAATCATACACTAGCCCACAATGTCAGCAGTCAATCAGTCACACTTAAATAATGTATTCAATCATTTACCATTCCACGTAACATATATATTTATATCATTTTACAATAAAAAAGAATACTCACCAAGCTTAGCCTTTGAATATGAACACTCAGCTTCTTCATATCCTAACAATTGTGAGCAAAGGAGTAGATCATGTTACACATGCATTCTGGCTTCATAATTCATATGTTTCTCTACCCTTTTCTTTTACTAGCCCAACCTCATTTGAATAATATATCTTGAGTTATTCCTTCAACGAGTGAGATCATAAATAACCTCATTTTACCTTAGAAATCCTTCACGGTTTAACTTAAAGAAAACAAAATTTAAATATTACAATTATCAGTCAGATTCATAATAGGTTGGCTAATCAAAAGAAACCAACTTCCTTTTTTATTAAATAACTTAGTGTTCATAAACTCCTAATTGAGCAATAATCCTATTCATTCTCCACTTTAACAAGTTAACAGAGTCACTTTCATTTCATTTATTTCTGAAATCATAGCAAGAATATTGTCCCAAGTAAATATAGCTAATACAAAACAAAGATAAATTCAACTACACACCTATTACATGGCCGAGTACAATATCATACCTTTTCCACTCAATTCTCTTAACTTCCATTCGATCTCTCGGCTGGTTGTTGCAGCCATCTATTCCTCCAAGTCACACGACTCCAAAAATAATTTTTTTATGAAATTATCTACTCTACTTTGATCAACCCTATTATTTTTACATATTGTATTAACCATATTTTTCTACCCAAATCATACTAACTATAATATATTACTAAGTAATAAAATTTACTAAACTTGAAATAGGTCTTATTCACCTCATATTTCTCTTACCCACTTCCGTTTCCCGATCATGTTCTTCTTCTCCAGTTCTTCGTCTCCGTTTCGTCCCTCTTCTTTAACACACACACACTCTCTGTCTCTCGGTGGCTGGGAGCAAATGACAGAAATATGGGAGTGTTGATTGAATTTGGATAAGCATGTGGGGCTTATATCAGCACATAAAGAAAAATAAAAAAAATGAAATGGTGAATGAGCTCATGAAGTCTGATGGGCTATGGGCTAGCCTAGCTCGTGGGCTCACACTCTCATGCTTTGGATGATAATGTGTTCAGGCACGTGCTTTGTTGGGAAGGAACCGTCGAGTCGAGTCGAGTCCCCCGCGCGCGCACAACTGACTGAACTGTACCTAAAAAAAATCAGAGAGACATATGTTAACTACAGACAATCTAGCGTTGCATTATTCCTTGGCAATGGACTTGTCTTCAGCGCTGTTCTGTCTCATTCTTCAGCTGCTCGCACTTGAAAACCAATCCGATCACTCTTGAGATTCCTGGAAGACAATGCCCGAAATCCTGGCAACAGAAAATGCCTGTTACACGAGTTTCAAGCTAAACCCATCATCATATTGCTTTTTTGGCTATTCAAAGTTGACATGATTCCATGGTTTTCTTTTGTTCTTGATTTGTTGACTGTGTGGTCTCTATCTAATAATTTTACTCTTTATTCTAACCATCAAACAAGTCTGACTTATTCCAGACAACACAGAAGACAAAGAAAAAGTACATATTTTCCTTTCAAATATGAAGCAAAGTATAAAACAAATGTTTTCTCAGTCACACCGAATAATTTGCATATATCAAACTCTAGATAAATTAGTCTGTACCACAACGAAAGGAATCATCATTAGCATGTCATCGAGAGAGACTACGGGTTCAATTCTCATTAATAAAACTCCGTATATTCTTTCACTACCCTCATCCTCCTCCTTCTTCTTATGCTTGTGTTGCAAGACTCTAAACAGCCATTTAATGAAGGACAACCTTTGATCAAATATCTCACAGATGCAAACATACTACCCCATGCACTACTTGTGCTTAAGTCTGACAAAAGAGTACACATGGAAGTCACGAACTGTACTTGAAGTCCGACAAAAGAGTGAACATTGGTGATCACGACTGCCAAAAATAAAAAAGCATTGCCTCTAATTTGGATATGTTATGTTATATATATATACTAGAGACGGACTCGTGCTATGCACGGAAAGAAAATAAAATAAATAGATGTAAAATATTGGGATGAATGTATAATTAGATCATTTGTTTATAATTTAATTTATTTAAATTTCGTTAATTTACAGTAGTAAGTAGAGTATTATTAATTGTCATTAGTATATTATGTCAATTTTTCCTTCTCAATTTTACAATAGTAAATCATTAATTTAAAAAATCGAATAGATTTTTGCTGCTAAAATCGTAAATATGGATGGAAGAATCGAAGCAGTTAACAAAAGATTTTGTGATTAAGATCGTATATATGGAGTGAGAGGAAAATAAATGAAATTATTATTTTACCCATAATCTGAAAATCAAATGCATGTTAAAAATTTTAATATGTAAATTGGACCGGGGGCAAATATGGAAAACTAAAAAAGACACCAAAACCGTTCTGGGTTTGCATATAATAATAGATAATAGATAATTGTCCATATAATTCAACTTTTCCCTGTAATCCAAGATTACCGGAACCAAACACCCCCTTAATGAAATATCTTTATTTTTTGGATTGTAGAAATGAGGTGAGGAAAAATGACTAAAATTGTTGTTTTGCCCTTAATCTAAAAATCAGATATATGTTCGTGAATTAGATTAAGGGCAAATTTGGAAAACGAAAAAGACACCAATTGTCCCCAAACCTTTGCATATAATAGTATAGATAAAAATAAAACAATAAAATTATTCCTAATTATTACTTTTCAATTTCTACCTCCCATTCTTAAAAAAAATAAAATTTTAAAAATATTTATTATATTTAGGATCATTTTAAAAATTGTCTTTAACTATCACCAATGTGAGCGATCAAGAAGTTCACCCCGAAATCGAGAATTTCTGTAGGCTGTGAGCGATCAAGAAGTTCACCCCGAAATCGAGAATTTCTGTAGGCTGTCTCGTGACATGGTCATTGATGAATATGTGAAAGGAGTCGCCACTAATCGTTTAAGAAACTAGTCCTAAGGTCGATCAGAAACCTATTATTTTACCTAAGGTAACAAGACACTAACCACCTAGGTTTTTCAGTCGGTCTCGAACCAAAGTTTGAATCCGGATGTTCTGTTACGTTTGAAAGGTTCACAAGTCAGTCGACATGGTACCCTAATATTTCTAAACTTACCTTATTTTATTAAGTCCAATTGTTACCCTAATCAAAGTGTTTAAGACCCGAAATCAAAGACAGAAATGAGTGTGAAATAACCATCATGATGCATCGACAATTAATAAGTCTAAATCCAAAGCTTAGATATTAAAACACCCTAAATGCCCGCACAGAATAGTTACAAATACAACAGATTGTGGGCTCAAAACTCAAGTCTAAGAACCTAAGCATGACAATAGACAAGCACTAAGCAATAGAGAAATGTAACAACTTTTGACCGCCATGAAACACAAGCCTTAAAGGCTAAAAACACCTTAAAAACCAGTGCAAAAGCACCAAAAAGTGCAGCATTGAATGACAAACGAATTGGGGCTCTAATCTCGTCCAAAACAATATCTAAACGAGAAAGGTCATTGAGCAAGGAGCTGTTACAATTATGGACAAGCAGCCCCGTTTTTGTCAGAATGTCGTGAAAACTTAGGAAAAAAAAGTCGGGCGAATAGCAGCTGTGAAACCAGGTAAGTAAAGGCTCTATTCTCAACGAAAATAACATTAGAATCCTGAGAAATCACTGAGCTAAGTACCAGCGGCAATCGGGGACTTTAAACAGCCCAATTTTTATCATAAATGCCATGAATATCTAGGAAAAACAACCAACAAAGTGTTGCCGCAAAATCTAATAAACATGGTCTCTATTCCCTTGAAAACACATTGAGAACAAAGGGGAAATCATGGAGCAAAGATCCAACAGCAACTTTAGACTTTGCTCAACCTCATTTTCCTTGAAAATGACATGAAAATCATGAAGAAACTTGCATCAAAGAGCTGCTGCATAATCAAACACACTAAGACTCTTAACTCCCCGAAACCGATATCGAAAATGGGAGAAATCATCGAGCAAGGGGCTGCAGCAGCTATGGATTTTAAGTGGACTCATTCTCGTCAAAAATTCAATGAAATCATGGGAGATAATCGCATAAGGACAAGCTGCAACCACAAAAACAAAACAGCCCTCTTCTTAAAGAAAATGGCATCGAAACCATGGCAAATAATCGCATAAGAACCAGCTACAACCACAGAAAGAAAACAGCTCTGTTCTTATAGAAAATGGCATCGAAGACATGGGAAATCATTGAGCCGATGACCAGCAGCAATAACAGCAACAAAAACATAATAAATTAGAAACTAATAGCTATTACAGCACCTAGACAGCAGTAAACAGCAACAAACAGCACATGGACATTAATCTAACAGCAGCAGCAGCTAAACTGCTAAAATTGCCAATAACAAATACTGCAATTAAACTGCATTGAAACATCAACTACAGATTGTTGACAACAAATACTGCAACGAACAGTCACTATTGCAGCAATATGACATCTATAACAATGCTTACTACTCAAAAGCTTCTGCAAGAAAACACTGAAACAACAAACCGCAGCATAATGACAGCTCAGTTAAAGTGCATCACAGCATGTTACTGCCCTATATTAACTCAATGCAGCCGGCTATGGTGATAAAACAACAACGAACAGCTTTAGGACAGCAACCTAGCTTACCATGAAGCTTGGGCTTGGCAGTTCTGATTGGACCGACTCCGAAAATAAAGGAACGGTTCAGGGAAGTGAGGAGTGGTTCACACATTCCATCGAATACCTTGATAGGGATTTTGATCGAGCGATGGAGGAGCTAATTCGGCGGCAGCTCAGGCGGCAGAACGGGTCTCCATGGTTTGGGGAAGGCCGAGGCAACCCTTTGTTCCGCGAACTCGTATCAGATTGGTGGGTCCTGATCATGTCCCAGCTCGGGGCGGTGTCGGGTGCCTGGAAATGGAGAACGCGGTGACAACCATCTACCAGTGGAGTCTTTGGCGATCCGGAGTTCGGGAACGATTGAGAGCTTGGGCTTGGTGTCGCTGGAGTCTTGTCCGTCCGGAACTTAGATCCCCAATGGCCCGTATTCGGTTTGCCTCCTTATAGGAGGGGAGGGATGGAGAGAAGGTCAAGGAACAGGGAACTGACCGGCCGGGAACATAGGTGTCGGTGGTGGAGCATCCAAGGAACCAGCTGTACGAGGCCGGAGCTGGAGCAGCGGCGGAGGCGGCGATGTGCAGAGCTTTTACTCAGCGTGATTTTGGGCGGCCTGCAGAAGAAGACCCACGTCTTAGTCCTTTGCCTTGTTTTTTCCTTTTTCCCTTTTTCTCTTCATTTCACTTTTATTGTTTTTTACTTATTTCACTTGTTTTTTTTCTTTTCTTCTTTTTTTTGGGATAAAAACTGCAAATAACAAAATAGAAAAATACAAAATGATTCGGGTCAAAATCGGATGACACTCCAAATTGAAATTCGAGATCCAGGGTATGTCAGGTCAAAAACGATTCAATGTCCTTCCTGAAAAAATGAAATTTGATCCATCGTCACGATTGTCTATCTGCACGAGCCTATCAATTTTTAAAATTGAACATCGAGCCTTTTCCGGGCCAAAATTAGGTGTCTACAACTGCCCCTCTTTGAAGCGACTCTCAATGAGAAGTTAACAAGTTCGATGAGAGGGTCGATTCAAAGACGAGTATAGGACCGAATTTTGGCTCAAAAAGAACTCGACACTCTTTTGTTGACAGAAATGGAGACTCATCTTGACATGTGGCCTTTTTCCAACTCTTCTCATTCACTTTCTTCCTTTTTTTCTTTTTCTTTAATATTTCTTTTTCTTTTTCCCCTTTTTTTTCAATTTCTCTTTTTTGTTTTTTTGTATTTTATTTTTTTCTTATTTCCCCTGTCGCTTTCCCTTTTTTTCTTTCGCTTTTCTTGTGTTTTTAATTATTTTTTATTCATTCTTCAATTTTGATTTTTATTCTTTTTTTGTTTTTGCATTTTATTCTTTTTTTTGCCTTTTTCTTTTATTTTATTTTTCTTCATTTTCCCTGTAAGTTATTGCAAACAAAACTGAGGTCAGGAAAGAAATATTTGGGAAAATGTGAATAGGATGAGATGATAGGGATGCGCACTAGGTGCGGACAGGGCGATGAAACGCGCTCTAGGCTCATCTAAAGTCGCAGCTCTGGGCGCGAAAAGAAAGGTGCGACTCTGGGCGCAAATAAAGAAAGGGTGTGCCTCTGGGTGCCAATAAGGAAAGGGTGCGGCTCTGGGCACAAGGGAGAGATAAACGTGGCTCTGGGCGCGAGGTGAGGCTCTGGGCGCAAATAAGAAAATGGTGCAGCTATGGGTGCAAAGTGGAAAAATGCGGCTCTGGGCCCAAGGGAGAGATAAACGCGGCTCTGGGCGCAGATAAGAAAAGGATGCGGTTCTGGCGCAAACAATAAAAGGTGCGGCTCTGGGCTCAAACTGGAAAAGTGCGGCTCTGGGCGCAAAGAAGAAAAAGGTGCTGCTCTGGGCGCCAGTAAGAAATGGTACAACTCTGGGCGCAAATAAGAAAAAGGTGCGGCTCTGGGCGCCAATAAAGAAAGGGTGTGGCTCTGGGCACAAATAAGGAAAGGGTGCGGCTCTGGGCTCAAGGGAGAGATAACACGGCTCTAGGTGCGAGGTGCGACTCTGGGCGCGAGGTGCGGCTTTGGGCGCAAATAAGAAAAGGGTGCGGCTCTAGGCACAAAGTGGAAAAGTGCGGCTCTAGGGAGCAAAGAAGAAAGGGGCGCGACTTTGGGCGCAAATAGAGAAAGTGTAGCTCTGGGCGTGGGGGTGTGGCTCTGGGCACAAATAAGAAAAGGTGCAGCTGTGGGCGCAAATAAGAAAAGGGTGCGGCTATGGGAGCAAGGTCTGTGGCTCTGGGCACAAGGGGTGCAGCTTTGGGCGCGGGTGCGGCCCTGGGCGCAAGGTGGGTTGGGAGGGGTGCGACTCTAGGTGCGGTGTGCGGCTCTGGGCTCAAGGTTTGCGGCTCTGGGCTCAAGGAGCAGCTCTGGGAGCAGGGTGCAGCTCTGGGCGCAAGGTGTGCAGCTCTGGGAGCAAGGGGTGTGGCTCTGGGAGCAAGGTGCGGCCCTGGGCGCAAGGTGTGTCGCCCTGGGCGCGGGGTGTGGCCCTGGGCGCATGGTGTGCGACTCTAGGCGAGGGGTGTGCGACTCTCTTAGCACTGAGAGAGTCGCATCCGAGTATGTGGTTTACATTCTTGCTTCCTTTGAATTTCATAATCGTTTACTTCCCATCGGGTCCTGGTAGCACTTTGTGCTTTTGCCCCATTCTTTTGGGTCTATCATCTACTTGATTCTTCCTCGTCAAGTTATTTCCTTTTTATTTTCTCTTCTTCTTTTCCTTCTCTCCTTTTTTATTTCTTTGCTGAGCCTCGAAATGCGTGGTGTAGGGCTTTGTTCAGCACTTTTTGCCTTCTTGCAAGGTAAACAACAAGTCATCTTGTTGTTAGTTTCACTTCAAGCAATTATAATCGCAAGATGCAAATTAATCACAAGTATGCAGGGCCTTTTCCCTTGTAACCAACCAAAGGAGTGGTCTGCTCCATTTTTCCTTTAAAGGCCTGATTGATGGAAGTATGAGAGAATGGTAGGGAATGTCTAAATCCTCTGAATGTCAAAAGATACGATTCATCATGTCCTTGGGATTCTTAGCACTTTCCTGACTTGAGTTTCCTGCAAAACTTCACCATTTTTTATTAGTCTCTTTTTGCAAAACAAATTGAATCAAATTTCAATATCAAGGATTGCAAATGGGAAAAGGCATGCCCCGGTCTACAAGAGACCACTCCCGAAATGAGGAGTTCCGCATTTGGAAGCTAGAATACCCTGGATCGCCGCTTGACAAACCTTCAAAGGGGTAAGGATCAAGGGATGGATCAAGTTAAATTGCCCCAGAAAGGGGTTAGTTTAAGTACACCTTGTTGTCTACACTTGCCAAGGCAACTCTGCATCCTGTACAACTATCGATTGGTTTCAGCCGTTGACAGCGCCATTACTTTGGTTAAAATACTCAAAAAGGGTTCATCCCTTGAATGAGGACTCTTCAAAGTCATTCTAAACTATTTGAAATAGGAATTTCGCTCAATTTCTCATCATCTGTATTTGACAAACTTCAGTCCGTCATAGAAGAGTTTCCATTGAAGAGTGACCATTCCCTATGGGAGAATCGTGTCTATCGATGGGCAAATCACTTATTTTCTATTTCACTCTCTTTTATTTTCTTTTTTTTCGCACGATGCTAAGCATTCCGTTCTGGTGGCGATCCATGTAGCAAGAATCGACCATTGGCTCCCGTCCCAATTGGTCCAGGCATAGGTGATGAAGCACCCCTCGAGTCTATCTCAAATCAATCAGTGGTAACGCCACAAGTACATATCCAAGCGCGGACATTGGCACTCAATGCCTTGGTGATGCTTTCCTTTTTTTCTCTCTCTTTTTTTTTGCACGACGCTAAGCGTTCCATTCCCGTGGCAATCCATGTAGTAAGAATCGACCAGTGACTCCTGTCCCAGTTGGTCCAAGGCACTAGGTGATGAAGCACCCATCGGGTCTATCTCGAATCAACCAGCAGTAATGCCACAAGTACATATCCAAGTGCGGACATTGGTACTCAATGCCTTGGTGACGCTCACTTTTTATTTACTTTTCACTTTTTTTTTCCCATGTAGTTCTTATTCTGCTTTGTTTTCTCAATTTGCAATCAACCTTTCAATTTTCACTCCTGCCCCACAGAGAATAGTCACATCATCTGATTGGGAAGCTTCTGATCACTTAGCTTTCTTCTGTCTCTTACGGAGGACTCGTTCTCGTGCAAAATTCTTGTGTCATATTGCTATTCAGAGCTTCTTCCGAGTCAAGATACAAGGGATGAATCGATTTTCGTTCTTTCCTTAAAACTTGAGGGCAACTTGTCTTCCAGCCTTTTCCTTAGGAACTGTACAGGAGTGCGTCATTACCCCAGCAAATGGTTTTTCTTCATTATGCACTAGAGGAGTATCTTTTGTCCCTTTTTTAGTTCATTTTTTTGGTGGCACCTTGCCCCTTTGTCAGTTGTCATGACATTGACTTTGGGTCTTCTAAACGAGCATTTGGTACCTTGACTCTTCTTATTGTGTATCCCTGCAATGAACGAAGAAACTCCGTGAGTAATCACAATTATCTCCATAGATTAATTAAAAAAATGGAGAGGAGGCACGCGAGGCAAGCAAGAAAGAAGGCTGGAGCCATGAAGAGAAGCCTATTTTTTCTTGAAGGCATTATTCTTTTTTATCAACAACATCACTGAATTGGGGACTTTTCTCCATCTGAATCAGTGAGGGACATCAACCAGCCGAATGGTCGACCATTTGGGGCATTGAGGTGTGCTCTTAGGTCCATGCTGGTGGTGCGTCAAGTTAGCGCCACTCCAAGCTTGTGTTTGTAGTAACGCCATTTGCAGCAGCATGCTTATTCCTTTCATTCAGAATCATCAATTGGTAAGGAATGCAGCTAAATTTGCTCTCAATATTATTTGTCTTGCACTTTGATCAGAGTTCACATGTGAGTAGGACTTATACAAGGCAGAGGTCCAATAATCGTACCTGCATAAAAGGAAAAGAAAAGAAATGAACAATTGGGAGAGTGAATCTAATGCATAAGAAAAATCACTAGTGAGTTGCCATTCATATCGATGTGGAGGGTCTTGACTACGTATCACAAGATAGGTTCATTCGTTGTGATATTTAGTCAAGATCCTTTTCGAATGTCCTTAAGCCGTTCGACTCATGTCCTAAGCTCATTGGGCACTTCCAGGATTTGTCTCTTAGTTTTCACGAAAATCAGTGACAAAACATCTTAAGAAAGAGAAAAAAAAGATAGGAAAGAAAAAAAAATTGAGCTATTTTTCAATTTTTTTAAAACTTCTCCAGGGAAGTGCCCAAGTGAACCATTTGTTTGCCACATTAGCAACTTCTTTGTGGGCTTGTACAAGCTCGTCACGAACTTGGTCCCTATCCTTCTTCATGAAGATCATATCATTCAACCGTGCTTCGTCTGATGCCTCAAACTTGAGGATCATCTTTTGTTGGCATCGACGAGCTACTTCGAATCGTTAGGAGGCTTACAGCAACATGTTCCTTGGGTTTCATGTACCTCTCTCGATCCACTAAGAATCGACAAATACAGCCTCAAGAACTCCTGTATGCCTTCTCTTTGTCCGTATGATCAGCAGGAGCATCCATTGGGTATTTCACGCAAGTGTTCCATATTTGAAGCGACTGATCAACATTCACCCGGAACCCGCTGGAGACTGTATGATCATCCTTGTTGTTCTTGAATTGGCGTAAGTCATTGGGTCAATGTAATCGATGAGTGTCATCCGGTTATAACTTGAATGTCCAAGGAACGCTGAGCGACTGGGTGTTGAACAGGCTAATTGCTAGGAAATCCTGGGTTTTAAAATCAAAGGACATTTTGCTTAACGATCAGACATGTTCTATTCCATAGCCATTCTCAAAGCCTGGAGGCCAAAGGTTTAATCAATTGATAATAGATGAGTGAAACAGATGCTCTAGGGATGCAACACGACCTATGGACCCAAATTTTCAAAAACCTTCGACTGCAAAATTACGTCAATTTGATTGATTACTGAGGCAATGCAAATCTTATCGGCTAAGGCTTCGAGGAAACTCTAATTGCCTTAAAATCGACTGACATCGTTGACTGGGCACTTGAGACGATCGATGTGAGGGCAAGCAAACTTGGACTCCATCCCCGTTCAGACGGATGAGCAAATGGTCTAAGGATGAATGGCAACTCTTCTAGGTTTTATTTTTGAAAACATGACGTAAGTGCAAACAATGAAATCAATCCACTAACTTAATCACAGTTACATGTACAATGGAATTGTAATACAAAAGAGAAGGGTTGTCTAACCTAAATCTAGTTTACTTAGAAGCCCATACCAAAATACAAGAGAAAGGACTTTCTATCCATACATAAACTAATCTATGGGCCTTGTTGATCGAAAAACACATTAAAATTACAATACAAGAGAAAGACCTGCTTAACCTAGCACGAGCTAGCCTATGAGCCTTGTTGATTGGAAAATAAATTAAAATTACAATACAAAAGGAAAGCCCACTTATCCTAGAATGAGCTAACCTATGAGCCTTGGAAAAATTACAATCGACAAGGATGCTTGGAGGTTTGATGCAATGCATGAGGCTCGGGTCTAAGGGTAGGTGCTAAAGGACCCCGGTCCGCAGTGTCCTTTGTCCCCCCTTTCAAGGGTATTTCAGGCTTTCGGATCGAGCAGAGGTGTTTCAGAGCCGTTTCCGGTGGGAAAGCCCACAACAGGCGTACTCCTACTAATCCCTTCCTAGGTAAATCCTATTATCCGAGTTCGATCGTTATTCAGGGCATGCAGTGTGATGCAAAATATGCACAAGTGTTCAACAATCAAATGAACATTTATATACATCACAATATGAATGAAGAACATTAGTAAAGCAAGGCAAGTATGGAAAACACAATCAAAACAAGCTCGAACCCTCTTACTTGAAAAGTCCCCAGCAGAGTCGCCAACCTGTCGCACCCCGAAATCGAGAATTTCTACAAGGTGTCTCGCGATGTCATGGTCATCAATGAATATGTGAAAGGAGCCGCCACTAATCGTTCAAGGAACTAGTCCTCAGGTCGATCAGAAACCTATTATTTTACCTAAGGAAGCATGACACTAACCACCTAGGTTTTTCAGTCGGTCTCGAACCAAAGTTTGGATCCGGGGGTTCTGTTACGTTTGAAAGGCTCGCAAGCCAGTCAACACACCCTAAAATCAGTAGCCTAATGTTTCTAAACTTGCCTTATTTTACTAAGTCCAATTGTTACCCTAATCAAAGTGTTAAAGACCCGAAATCAAAGACAGAAGTGAGTGTGAAATAACCATCATGATGCATCGACAATTAATAAACCTAAATCCAAAGCTTAGATATTAAAACACCCTAAATGGCCGCACAGAATAGTTACAAATACAACAGATTGTGGGCTCAAACTCAAGTCTAAGAACCTAAGCATGACAACAGACAAACACTGAGCAATAGAGAAATGTAACAACTTTTGACCGCCATGAAACACAAGACTTCAAGGCTAAAAACACCTTAAAAACCAGTGCAAAAGCACCAAAAAGTGCAGCAGTGAATGACAAGCGAATTGGGGTTCTAATCTCGTCCAAAACAATATCTAAACGAGAAAGGTCATTGAGCAAGTAGCTGTTACGATTATGGACACTAAGCAGCCCCATTTTTGCCAGAATGTCGTGAAAACTTAGGAAAAAAAAGTTGGGCGAATAGCAGCTGTGAAACCAGGTAAGTAAAGGCTCTATTCTCAACGAAAATAATATCAGAATCGTGAGAAATCACTGAGCTAAGTACCAGAGGCAACCGGGGACTTTAAACAGCCCGATTTTTATCATAAATGCCATGAACATCTAGGAAAAACAACCAACAAAGTGTTGCTGCAAAATCTAATAAACATGGTCTCTATTCCCTTGAAAACACATTGAGTACAAAGGGGAAATCATGGAGCAAAGATCCAACAGCAACTTTAGACTTAACTCAACCTCATTTTCCTTGAAAATGACAAGAAAATCATGAAGAAACTTGCAGCAAAGAGCTGCTGCATAATCAAACACACTAAGGCTCTAACCTCCCCGAAACCGATATCGAAAATGGGAGAAATCATCGAGCAAAGGGGCTGCAGCAGCTATGGATTTTAAGTGGACTCATTCTCATCAAAAATTCAATGAAATCATGGGAGATAATCGCATAAGGACCAGCTGCAACCACAGAAACAAAACAGCCCTCTTGTTATAGAAAATGGCATCGAAACCATGGCAAATAATCGCATAAGAACCAGCTACAACCACAGAAAGAAAATAGCAGCAGTAGCTAAACTGCTAAAAGGGCCGACAACAAATACTGCAACTAAACTGCATTGAAACATCGACTACAGAATGCCGACAACAAATACTGCAATGAACAGTCACTATTGCAGCAATATAACATCTATAACAATGCTTACTACTCAAAAGCTTCTGCAAGAAAACACTGAAACAACAAACCGCAGCATAATGACAGCTCAGTTAAAGTGCATCACAGCATGTTACTGCCCTATATTAACTCAATGCAGCCGGCTATGGTGATAAAACAACAACGAACAGCTTTAGGACAGCAACCTAGCTTACCATGAAGCTTGGGCTTGGCAGTTCTGATTGGACCGACTCCGAAAATAAAGGAACGGTTCAGGGAAGTGGGGAGTGGTTCACACATTCCATCGAATACCTTGACAGGGATTTTGATCGAGCGATGGAGGAGCTAATTCGGCGGCAACTCAGGCGGCAGAACGGGTCTCTATGGTTTGGGGAAGGACGAGGCAACCCTTTGTTCCGCGAACTCGTATCAGATTGGTGGGTCCTGATCGTGTCCCAGTTCGTGGCGGTGTCGGGTGCCTGGAAATGGAGGACGCGGTGAGGACCATCTGCCAGTGGAGTCTCTGGCGAGCCGGAGTTCGGGAACGATTGAGAGCTTGGGCTCGGCGTCGCTGGAGTATTGTCCGTCCGGAACTTCGATCCCAAATGGCCCGTATTCGGTTTGCCTCCTTATAGGAGGGGAGGGATGGAGAGAAGGTCAAGGAACAGGGAACTGACCGGCCTGGAACATGGGTGTCGGTAGCGGAGCATCCAAGGAACCGTCTGTACGAGGCCGGAGCTGGAGCAGCGGCGGAGGCGGCGATGTGCAGAGCTTCTACTCAGCGTGATTTTGGGCGGCCTGCAGAAGAAGACCCACATCTCAGTCCTTTGCCTTGTTTTTTCCTTTTTTCTTTTTTTCTCTTCATTTCACATTTATTGTTTTTTACTTATTTCACTTGTTTTTTTGGGGCTAAAAACTGCAAATAACAAAATAGAAAAATACAAAATGATTCTGGTTGAAATCGGATGACACTCCAAATTGAAATTCGCGATCCAAGGTATGTCAAATCAAAAAAGATTCAATGTCCTTCCTGACAAAATGAAATTTGATCCATCATCACGATTGTCTATCTGCACGAGCCTATCAATTTTCAAAATTGAATTTCGAGCATTTTTCGGGCCAAAATTAGGTGTCTACAAAAGATATATTTTATTTTCAAATTAAAATATTTAGATTTCCTATAATATCATATTATATCAAATTGGAATATTTTCTATGAGATAATTATGAGATATCTTATATCTTTTAATTGTATTATATTTCTATATATAGTGTTGAATCGAGTCTTGTAAAAGAAAAAGAGTGAGGAATCTTGTAAAAGAAAAAGATTGAGGAATCTTGTGAGTGATCTTTCTTATAAACTTTTTTGTAACGCCTAAGCGTGAGAACTTGAACAATCGGATTTGATACTCTTTTCTAAGAAGGATTGTGGGGCTTGGGTATAAGATTGGGAATCCCTGTACAGCTATAATCACCTGTTTTGATCTAGTGCACTATTTGCTTTGTGCCATGGAGGTTTCCTTCAAGTGAGGATTTTACCACATAATTATGGTATCGGTGTTTCTCTTTTTTACTTCTCAAATATTTTTGCTGCATTCGTACTTGAAATTCCGATATCTTGAAACGGCGTTATCCCAAAAGAGTGCTACAACCATAAAAGAAACTCATGAAGCTTGCATCACGCCTCGTTTTAGACATCAATTGCTTTGGATGTATTGATCCATTCTCAAAAACACAAACTTAGGTGGTATAACCTAGAGGACTAGTTAACCATCATCGTTCAAATGTAGTGTTGTGATTGAGGGGTTCTTAATAGATTATGCCTATTCTTTGGGTTGTCATTTACAAGTGCAGTAGCTTCAGGCACATTTCTACTACAGAAGTCCATCACAAGGAGACTAGGCATGGCAATCATAAGGTCAATATCGACAACGGGGTGGTTCTTTCAAGGCTACATGAACTTTAGGATTGGAAGGCCCACCAAGTTTAGGTGCACAATGTTAAGGGGGTTGATAAGTTACGTGACCAACGGTTGCAGCTTACTAGGGAGGAGTATATAGACCACTAACCTTAACCTAATGATTGGAATACAACAATTAAACTACAAATCAACAGCTCTGTCACGGATATATTGAAACACCCCTTTTCTCTTGTCCACTATCTCTCTTCAAAATGTTGCAAGATAGATAAGACCGTTGGAGTTTAATTGCGTGCGGGTCTTCACTTCTATGGTGATAATACATGGTTCATTTTAAAGAAAAGGTCAGGTTTTGTCATGAAAATTTCAGTTTTAGGAAAATCATTTTTGTTACACTTGAGTTAACTAAGGAACCGCCAAGAGTCACGCAATGTATTTAAGGGAAGGAGAATCGAAGTCACCACTTCAGGGGCTACTTGAGGATGATTATGC
>JAOYND010172525.1:0-18878 GCA_025802135.1 Lagerstroemia fauriei | reverse complement strand
GGGGGGGGGGGCCCGCCTGATGGGTGAAGAGGGAGGGTTGTAGGGCCCGCCTGCATTGGCTGAAGAGGGGGAGTGTGTTGTGGGGCCCGCCTGCATGGTTTTTTTTGTTTTTTTTGAAGAACCGGTCTGTGCCGGTCCGGTTCACGGGACGAAAACGGACCTATCCGGTTCCGGTTCAACGGGTCGATTTTTCTGACCCAACCCGTAACCAGGCCTCAACCCATAGGGTCCGGGCCAGTTGACGGTCCGGTTTCGGGCAGGTTCACGGTCCGGTTCCGGGCTGAACCGGCCCATTTAACAACACTAGCAACAAGACCGGGTTAATGCAGTTCCCGTAAGCGGGCTGGGCTTGGGCTTGCCAATCAAAATTTAATCAAACGTAGGGTGACCGACGGAGATGAGGGACTCGTGATGGCGACGAGAACGAGAGTTTGGTGCGAAGGCTCGGCAAGAGTCAGAGTTAGGTTGGGTAGTAGCAAGCGGCATGAGCTTACCAATCAAACTTTTAGGCAACAGACGATAGAGGAGGAAGCACCATAGCTGTCAAATTCGAAGATGAGGGACTTGCGACAGAACCGAGAGCTAGTTGGGTAGTAGCGAGCTGGGCAAACTTGTCAATCAAAGTTTAGGGTGGGTG
Organism: Lagerstroemia fauriei; assembly: GCA_025802135.1. NCBI lineage: Eukaryota > Viridiplantae > Streptophyta > Magnoliopsida > Myrtales > Lythraceae > Lagerstroemia > Lagerstroemia fauriei. Next base: position 18,241 of record JAOYND010172525.1, on the reverse strand, counting down.
GGAGGAGGAAACACCATAGTCGTCACGGTCAGAGCTGAGTGAGCTGAGGGTCTCAGGACGTGACCGATAGGTAAGTACAATTCGGAGCAAAGGAGATAGTAGTAGCGTGTGCTCGGTGAGTACGAGTTGGTGCGCTCGGTAAGTCCTGACATATATGGAGCATCCCTGACATATAGCGCTATCACTGTCACGGTCAGAGACTTGGAGACTGGAAAGGTGACACAACATGAGGCGTGACAGGTTGGTTGGGCAATCTGAGCATGCCAATCAAGCTTTTGGGCAAGTAGACTTACAAATGAGGAAGCCCGCGATCAGAGCTGATGGTCTTGGAACGGGACCAAGGGATGAATATGAGTCGGTGCATGAGGCAAAGGCGGAGGAGGCTGCACTCAACAGGGTCAAAGCAACGTAGTAGAGACAACTCGAACTAGTCGTCACAGTCGAAGGTATGGGATCTCCGAACAAAAGGCAAAGAAGCCGGAGGAGGCATGGCAAAAGTCAATTGAGTTAGTTGGGGTGGATAGAGGAAGCAACCATCATGGCCAGCTAAGCTAAGGGTCTCTAGGGGATTGAGCAAGATTGCGGCGTGCTCGATGGACTGAGAAAGGAAGGTGACCCAACGGGAGGCAAAGAGCTGGAGAAGGCATGGGCTTGCCAATCATGCTTTTGGGCAAAAGGTGAGTACGAGTTGGAGTAGATGGGATGGAGCAAGGGGAAGGGTTAAAAGGTCAATGCAAAGTTGGACGAGCACCAACAGGGTACATGCCCATCGACAGTTCAAATAGCAGTCATTATTGGAGATATAAGGATATCACGACGAGGTGCAGGACCGCATCGCGAGGTGAATACAATTCCCCTTCCTAACTGAGGCAACCCGAAGAGAGGCAGAGTTGAGGGAGCCAGAAGAGTCAGTTGAGTCTGCCAATCAAACTTTTGGGCAAGCAGACTACAGAGGAGGAGGAAGCATTGTAGTTGGTCTGCCAAGAGATGAGCATGAGTCGTCGGAGCAGAGTACACATGACTTAGGTGACTAGATGAGAAAGGGCGAAGCATCGTAGCCATCACGGTCGTAAACGAAGGTCTCACGACGGTACCGCAAGGTGAGAACAAGTCACCTTATTAGCTACAACAACCACAACAACCAAAAGGGGGGTAGAGCTAGAGGGCATCAGGTTGGGTAGTAGCGAGCTGGGCTTGGGCTTGCCCAATCAAGTTTTTGGCAATTAGACTGCAAAGGAGGAAGCATCATAGTCTTCACAGTCGTAGCTGAGGGTCTAGGAACGGGAGCAGCCGTGACAAGAGTTAGACGACCAAGGAGGAAGGGTCAAAGGGTACACAATCGGACAACAACTCGAACTAGAGGTGAGCGGTGAGCAGATGAAAGAGGATGAGCAATGAGCTGAGGCGACCCAACAAGAGACGAAGTTGGAGGAGGCATAACAAGAGTTAGACGACCGAGGAAGCACCTAGAAGCCATCGAGAGGTGAGTACGAGTCGGAGTATAAGGGCGACCAAGATCGTGGCGTGCTCAATGGGCTAAGGCACTAAGGCAGGGCTAGAGTCACTTGGGCACAGTAGCGGGCTAGGCTATATGGCCAGCTGTGTACTTAGGATGGGAAGTAACCGAGAATTGAGTATAATTCCCCTTATAGCTAAGATGGCCCAACCAAGCAATAGATGGGTTGGGCTTGGGCTTGGGCTTGCCAATCAAGCTTCTGGGCGAGCTAAGCAGAAAGCATTGTAGTAGCATGAATTAAAGGACATCATGGCAAGAGAGGCGGGGAGGGTTAGTTAGGCTGAGCTGAGGTGGCAGAGGCAACAGGGTAACAGGGTATATACAAACTCGACTATACCTTGGAGGTGAGGCGAGCAGAAGCATGGCTGGGCAATGGTGGGCTGGGCAGTGGTGGGCTGTACTTGGGATGGGAAGTAACTGGGAATTGTACCAATTCCCCTTACTAGCTAAGGTGGCCCAATGGGAGGAGTGGCAGTAGTTGGGGGCTAGGTAATAGCGGGCTGGGCTTGGGCTTGCCATTTTGGGTGAGCTAACTATAAAGGAGAAAGCATTGTAGTCCTCACGTTCGGAGTATGAATCAAAGGACAATTCCCTTTCTGCCTCAGCTAGAGCTAGAGGAGACTTACCTGAGCTAGAGGAGGCGTCGGACACAAGGTACATGCACAGACGAAAGGTACATGCATGGACGACAACTCAGTGTAGAGGTGAGCTAATGACAAAGGATGAAGCAACGTAACTGTCACAGCGAGAGAGGCGGGGAGGTCAATTGGAAGGAACCGAGGAGGTGGAGGCGGCACCCAACAAATTAAACAAACCCGACTATGGCTCTGAGGAGAGGCGAACAGATGATAGAGGACGAAGCAATGTTGTCGTCACTGTCAATTGACCTCACGAGAGTTTAGTACAATTCCCCTAACTAGCTAAGGCGACCTGGTGGAGTTGAAGGATGCATGACAAGAGTGGCTTGCCAACCAAGCTTTTGGGCGCGCACGCAAACCGAGGATCAGAACTTTTCTAAGGATCTCGAGGCTAGACTGTGCTGAGTACGAGTCGAATGGGGGCATTGAGCAGGATAATGGCGTGCACAGTGGGCACTGCTAGAATCACTTAGGCTGGGCAGTAGCTTGCCAATCAAGCCTTTGGGGGAGCAAACTATAGAGCACCATATAGTCGACATGATCGAAGCTGAGGGGCTCATGATGGGACCCGATAGGTGGTTACGAGTAGAAGCAGACTAGGGATGGAACGATCATGACATAAGTGAAAGGGGAGAAGGGTCAATGGACAAATTCCCCAATTGAATTATGCATAGCTCGAGGAGGCAACAACAACAATGTACATGACCCGATGACAACACGAAACAGAGGCAAGCAATGACAGATGAAAACAACTTAGCCATCACAGTCGGAGATAATTGTGTCGGGACGAGACTGGGAAACGAGTATAATTTCCCTTACAAGATAGGTGGCCCAACGGGAGGCAGAGCTGGAGGAGGCATGGCAGGAGTCAATTAGGCTAGGCAATAACGGGCTTGCCAATCAAGCTTTTAGGCGAGCGAACTGTAGAGGAGGAAGCGAACTACTGAGGATGAAGCATTGTAGCTGTTGTTGCGATAAAAATTGATAACCAAAAGGCACGCAAGTATACGTATCTCTCAAGTAATACAATGAAAGAGTAAGAGATCGTTCTCACGAGGATCTAGTTCAATTAAAACTAAGCAATAAACTAAACAATCAATCCAAGCTAGGCAAGTTGAATTAGATAAGAATTTCAAAGAAAACAATAAAAGTAAATCAAAAGTAATTAGAAAAAATTAATCAATTTTAAAGGACCTAGGGCTCACAACTTCCCTCAATCCTACTTCTAAATCCAAACCCTAATCTCTATATGCAATTGATTACAGTGCTACTATCCTAGAGTTTTGTGTCTCCTTGCCTATCTCTCGGCATTGTAGCTGTTGTTGCGATAAAAAATTGATAACCAAAAGGCACGCAAGTATACGTATCTCTCAAGTAATACAATGAAAGAGTAAGAGATCGTTCTCACGAGGATCTAGTTCAATTAAAACTAAGCAATAAACTAAACAATCAATCCAAGCTAGGCAAGTTGAATTAGATAAGAATTTCAAAGAAAACAATAAAAGTAAATCAAAAGTAATTAGAAAAAATTAATCAATTTTAAAGGACCTAGGGCTCACAACTTCCCTCAATCCTACTTCTAAATCCAAACCCTAATCTCTATATGCAATTGATTACAGTGCTACTATCCTAGAGTTTTGTGTCTCCTTGCCTATCTCTCGGCTTAACAAGAACGTGTTTCTAGGACGATACTAACCACTCTATCTCTAAGCGATTAATATTAAAGAAGCCCATTGAGCTCGAACCCTAATCTGGATACCTAGGGTGATAGGCTAATCTCTCGATACTTCTCACAAATAATCCCGACCTCTCGGTGTGAATTATCCTAAGTTATATTATCTCTGGCCTGATTTTGACTCCGTCTCTCGAGTTTGTCAATCTCTCCTATTAGATCTAATTGGTGGCCAGTCAATCAGAAAGCATTAAGGATGAGAATAATATAAGTAACACGGATGTAATTAATCACATATAAGAGAAAAGGGAAGAACTTAGAAAAGAGTTTTATTGTTTACCCTAGGAAAAAGAGAATTAGTTTATGATGAAATTAAAAGAAAACACCAAGAAAAGATTCAAATGCATCATGACTAAGAAAAGAAGTGAGGAAAAGAAGAAAAACTCTTGAATGATTCGAAACTGATATCTCGATCCTTGAAGTCTTCTTGAAGCCCGTTGATCCTCTTATTCTCTCAAAGCCGTGAATGAACCGATCTCTTCTTGGCCGCTAAACGAATGTAAAAACTAGTATGAAAGATGGTTGGTGTCTATATGTGCTGCTAGGTCTAGAACTTATAAGGATAGAGAATAAAATATTAAATCTTGTCTACAATATCTCCCAAATATTTCTATCCTAATAATATTCTAAAAATATATTGTGTTTCCCTTGGTGTGAGTGAGTCAAATATGCTCTTTGGGTGTCCCAATATCTCAGTATATCTTCCATATCGAGTTTCGGAATCTTCAGAAAACCCAATATTCCGTGAATATCACGGAATCTTCTGTGCCGGCAAGGGGTCGCAACCCTCCTCTCTGTACTGCTTTCTGCTTTAAGGAGTCACGACCCCTCCTCTGTTTCCTCTGTTCTTCAACTTCTGTCCACCTCGATTCTGTGGGTCGGGATCCACCTCTTAGCCCGGTTGGTCCTTTATTATATACCTACATCAACAAAAAGTCTGAAAGTACCAACATTCTTATAAGAAAACCCGAATTAATTAATCATGACTCGATTTCACTCATCTACGGAAAAACAACAAATCATGCTTTAAAACTCATAAAACTCTAACACTTCACTTGAATCTAAGCCCATAAATATATTCAAATAAGCATATTTATATAATTAACAACCATCACGGTCGAAGTGAGGGAAGCGGGGCAGGACGAGATTGAGTAGCCGTGACATATGTGAATGGGGGGATAAGGACCCTGGGCAGAGCTGGATGAGGCGATGAAGAGCAGGGTACATGCCTCGACATCTTAAGAGTAAAGGAAAGCATATGACAGAGGTTAAAGCAACGCAGCCGCAGATGAAGGTCTCCCGATGGGACTATGAGGTTAGTACTCACCTCGCAAGAGTTAGTTGGGCTGGACAATAGAGGGCTAATCGGAGTTTAAGGTCTCGAGACAAAACCAACATAGTATGAGTTGGAGCAGATGGGATGGAGCAGCCGTGACATATATGAAAAGGGGAGAAAGATCAACAATTACTTTACTCGGTTACACGAAGCTAGAGGAGGCGACGGCCAATAGGGTGCACAAATTGACAACACATCAAAGACAGAGGACAAAACAATGTAGTCATCAAAGTCGGAGATGAGGGACTCGCGATTGGACTAGGAGTTTAGTACAATTCCGCTAACTAGCAAAGGCAAGTCAAGAAGAGGTGGAGCTAGAGGCATGGCAAGAATCAGTTAGGCTGGGTAGTAGTGAGCTGGGCGGGCTGGTCAATCAAGCTCAAACGACAGAGGAGGATGCATTGTACCCGTCATGATTAGAGCTAAGGGTCTCGGGATGGGACTGAGAGCCGAGTACGAGTCACAACATAGGGGATTTAGCAGGATCGTGGAGTGCTAGGTGGGCAGCATAGTACCAGGCAAGGCTATAGCGGGTTGGGTTGTAGAGGACATGAAATAGAGGCAAGCAGACGACAGAGGACGAAGTAACGTAGCCATCACGGGCATAATAGATAGAATCCGCAGATGAGTACAATTCCCCTTCTAGCTAAGGTGGCCCAACGAGAGGCAAAGTTGGAGCTTAGGACGGGATGGAAATGAAGAGTTAAAGCAGCTTAGGATGGCAAAGTCGGAGCTTAGGACGGGATGGAAATGAAGAGTTAAAGCAGCTTAGGATGGCAAAGTTGGAGTATGAGTTAAAGTAGATGAGATTAAGCAGTCGTGACATATATGAAAAGAGGATAAGGTTCAAAGGGGCAATTCATGTGCTGCTTTGGGCGAAACTAGAGGCGATGTTGACCAACAAGGTACACGGCCCGATGATAGCTCAGAGCAGAATCGAGCAGACCTAGGACGAAGAAACGTATCCTTCACGATCAAAGATTAGGGTTTTGCAACAAGACCACGAGGCCCAAGGTTCAAGGTCGGTTCCACCTGCTTCAGAAATCAAAATAGTTAGTTCCAGTTCAATTGAATTAAAAGTGAAAATGATTTGATTGATGGAAGTGAAAGCCTAAAAAAGCTACGTACCTACCTAATCCCCCCGCAGCCCGCATGCTGCCAAGCAAGTAGCTCACCCTCCCAAAAGCCCTCAACCCCCACCGTCAACTCCAAATTGGACGAAATCGATTGGGTCCGAACCGGACGAAACCATGGTTTAAGGTTCCGAACCACCCCCTGAACCGTCTAAAGAAAGGTTCAGGGACGGTTCCTGAACCATGGCCATCATGTTCGGAGATGAGGGTCTTGGGATGGGACCGAGAAGTGAGTACAAGTCGGCAAAGATGGGATGGAGCAGCCATTACATATAAGAAAGGGGAAAAGGATACATGACTTAGGCAAAGCTAGAGGTTGGAGGCAGCGACCAACATGGAACTTGACTCGATGACAACTCAAAGTAGAGGCGAGCATATGAAAGAGGACAGAGCGACATAGCCATCATGGTCAAAGATGAAGGTCTCAAGACAGAACTGGGAGGTGAGTATGATTCCTCTTACTAGCTAAGACAATCCAATAGGAGGCAAAGCTTCATGGTAGGAGTCAACTGGGCAAGGCGGTAGTGGGCTCGGCTTGGGTTTACCAATCGGGCTTTTGGGTAAGCACACATGACAAAGGAGGAAGCACCATCACTATCAAAGCTAAGGTCTCGGGACGGGATTGAGAGGTGAGTACAAGTCAAAGCATATGGGGATTGAGCAGGATCGTTGTGTGCTCAGTGCAACTGAAGCTTGGTAGAAGTCAGTTGGGCTGCACAATAGTGGGTTGGGCTTGGGCTTGAGGATAGAGCATGTTGGAGATAAATAAGAGTAATCCCTAAGGAAGGCTCTAGCAATATCGGGATAAGCCTTTGTAATCTATATGGGAGTCGTGTTGCAGTATTCTAAGGACGACAATCAAGTTAATCAAGGCCTTGGATGACACGTGAAGATGCTCATTTTTGTAGGGGATGATGCGCACGGTTAGGTATACCAAGTTTAGAGATATTTTGCGAGCAAAAGGTTCATGGAGCGACAAAAGTTGATGGTTCCTTCCATATGATTGGCGACAAAGGCACGTGAAGGTGTTATCAGTTGAGATGGCAACGTCAACCAATGCAGTCATAAGATGAATTTACAGACTACTTATTAGAACAATTTTCGCCCCTGCAAAGAACGTTACATACAAGAGCATTTACTCACCAGTTGATGAGAATTCCGAAGACGGTATTAGAAGGAAACTTTATGAAAGGGCGTGTAGCCCTATGATTGACAGTACTAATACCGAGACGGTTAAGTGAGTCTATGGAGCTTGCCTAATTGATTAAAGATAAAATTAGGCCCAAGAGGGGACACGAATGCTTTAGGGAACCCTCCTCGAGGCAGTGCGTGAACAGTGAAACACTTTTTTTTATAAGGGTTCCAAGACCCTAACTATAGGACTACAAAAAGAGTCACTAAGGATCGAAGTAGCGATGGAAGACTAGGCATTACTTTCAAACACTCTACAAAGTTAGAGATCAAACACTGTAAGGACTGCACGCTACGGGTCCTATCAGATAACAATAATGAGGATGACATGAATGAAGAATTTCTAGATGAATGACCTAGGGAAAAGGAACATCTGCATTTGGCTATTCGGTGGTTGGGCTAACTCCAAATTACAGGGCAGATCGACAGGTAGAACGTGGTGTACTGATCGATAGCGGAGACAAGGAATAATTGGAAGTTGCTTAGAATGGAGTTCTAGGTGGAAGATCAGCTGATGATACTATAGGGAGATTCAAGGTTATGTCAAATCCACGTATCCTTGAATACAATGATGAAAATGATTGAGAGGGCGGGGTTTGTATTCCTGGTGGAACTGTAACTGCACGAGAATGAGAAAAGAGAGGTGGAAGAGGTGCTTCCAGACAATATCCAAATCTTGGCTCGGCATGAGCTGGTAATCCAAATATCACAACCTTGTCGCCTCAACAAGACCATTTATGTTAAAGGAGGTCGTGCCCCTCGTATTCGAGCCTATCAATACCCTAAGGTATAAAATGAGATTGAGCGAATGGTTAAGATGTTAGGTTTGGGAGTCGTACAACCCAGTGTCAACCTTGCTCAAGCCTTATCTAGGGCACGTGCTTTCCCTATAGGGACTTACGAAATTTCCTAGTGCTTAGGGGTTAATATAGGAACTTTATTAAAGGTCACAACACGAATGCCGGGCCACTGACTAAACTATGAAACAACTTCAACTGGGGAGACATGACAACAAAAGCCTTTGAGAGACTTAAGCAAGTTATGGCTAGTGGTCTCCTAAACTTTAAGTCAGTCCTTTGTAGTTGAAGGAGATGCTACGAGATATGGCCAAGGGTCGGTCCTCATGCAGAACTAACGATCAATTGCCTATCATAGACAGGTGCTATCAGCATGAGCTCGACTCAAGTCCATTTACAAGTGAGAGCTTATGGCAATTGTCCTAGCAAAATAAAATGGAGCCCATAACTTTTGCGACTGTGGTTCATTGTCTGAATTAAAAAACAAAACCTCAAGTTTATGTTAGCAACGGATAGTTACTGATGAGCATCAACACCAATTGTCCAAATTACTGAGTTATGATTTTAAGATTTATGGAAGTGCACTAAGGGGACATTCAGAAAGTACATGAACCTTAATCTCGAAAAAATTGAGCGAACACGTACCAATATCAGACTTGATGTGATGTTTACGATTAAAATTAAGGATCCAGTAGATTGATCATATTACAAATTCAGAGTCATTGTGAAGAGCATTAAATTAGCTTCAATTTGACATTTTGGGCTTCGATGTTCGATGCAGAGAAGAAGATATGATTTTTTAAGTGAAATTGATCGAATCCGTCAAACTTATTTATTTCGACCAGATTTATTTGGAAAATTATAACTTCTTAGAGATTGAAGAAAAAATAGAATATAGCATCAAGAGTTAATAACATGCTAAAAAAGGAATGATTTTGTGCCCTACGGAGTTGTAAGGGCTAATAGAACCCAAAAATGTTTGAAATATTATGCGAGACAAATTCGAGGGATATTTTCAGAATTTTTTCTTCAAGTAAATCTTAACTAAGAAAATTTTGATAAAAAATGTGAAATAAAATAAATATAATGTAATATATAACCAAACTTATGGTTTCACAAGCCCCTTATGAAACTTTAAGTTTAATTATATATTACATCATATTTATTTTATTTTTTTACATTACATTTTCTTATCAAAATTTACTTAGTTAAAATTTACTTGAAGAAGAAATTCAAAAAAAAATCCCTCGAATATGCCCCGCATAACATTCCAAACGCTTTTAGTTTCTACCATCCCTTACAACTCTCAAGGCACAAAAATCATTCCTTTCTGACTTTATTTTCAACCCCTTGATATTATGTTCTATTTTTTCTTCAATCTTTCATGAGTTAAGATTCAAATGACACCAATGCTAATTAATTTGTGCTATAGGAAGTTGTAAGGGCTAATAGAACCCAAAAAGTGTTTGAAATATTATAAGTGGCATATTCGAGGGACATTTTTAGAATTTTTTCTTCAAGTAAATCAAACTTAAGGTTTAACAAGGGGATTGTGAAACCCTAAGTTTGATTATATATTATATGATATTTATTTTATTTTTTTACGTTACATTTTCTTATCAAAATTTACTTAATTAAGATTTACTTGAAGAAGAAATTTAGAAAAAAAATCCCTCGAATATGCCCCGCATGATATTTTAAACACTTTTTAGTTTCTACCATCTCTTACAACTCTCAAAGCACAAAAATCATTCCTTTCTAAGTTTATTTTCAACCCCTTAATATTATATTCTATTTTTTCTTTAATCTTTCATAAGTTAAAATTCAAATGAAACAAATGCTGATTAATTTGTGCCCTAGGGAGTTGTAAGGGCTAATAGAACCAAAAAATGTTTAAAATATTATGTGAGGCATATTCGAGAGATATTTTCAAAATTTTTTCTTCAAGTAAATTTTAACTAAGTAAATTTTGATAAAAATATGAAATAAAATAAATATCATGTAACATATAATCAAACTTTGGGTTTAAATGGGGATTGTGAAACCCTAAGTTTGGTTATATATTACATGATATTTATTTTATTTTTTTACGTTACATTTTCTTATCAAAATTTACTTAATTAAGATTTACTTGAAGAAGAAATTCAGAAAAAAAATCTCTCGAATATGTCCCGCATAATATTTCAAACACTTTTAGTTTGTACCATCCCTTACTCAAGGCACAAAAATTATTCCTTTTTGAGTTTATTTTCAACCCTTAATATTATGTTCTATTTTTTCTTTAATCTTTCATGAGTTAAGATCAAATGACACCGATACTGATTAATTTGTGCCCAAGGGAGTTGTAAGGGCTAATAGAACCAAAAAATGTTTGAAATATTATGCCAGGCATATTCGAAGGACATTTTTAGTATTTTTTTCTTCAAGTAATTCTTAACTAAGTAAATTTTGATAAAAAATGTGAAATAAAATAAATATCATGTAATATATAATCAAATTTAGGGTTTCACAAGGGGATTGTGAAATCCTAAATTTGATTATATATTACATCATATTTATCTTATTTTTTTACGTAACATTTTATTATCAAAATTTACATAGTTAAGATTTATTTGAAGAAGAAATTCAGAAAAAAAAAAAATCTCTCGAATATGCCCCGCATAATATTTCAAACGTTTTTAGTTTCTACCATCCCTTACAACTCTCAAGGCACAAAAATCATTCCTTTCTGAGTTTATTTTCAAACCCTTGATATTTATGTTCTATTTTTTTCTTTAATCTTTCATGAGTTAAGATTCAAATGACACCAATGCTGATTAATTTGGACCTCTCAATATTTAGATAGAATTTTTTTAGTAAAACTGACCAAGATATATGAGTATGATCGATTCAGCTAATTTCACTTAAGAATCATATCTTCTTTTGTGGATCTAATCTCAAGATCTATAATATGTCAAATCAAAGATAATTCAATGTGCTTCAAGATGACTTCAACATTTTCAAGGTCTAGATCTAGATACTTTCCAAGCCAAAATGAAGTGTCAACACCACCAACTATCCTTAGAGCTGTATTGGGATGGGATGAAGCAAGATATGGGCCCAGATGGTTGCATAATATAACATTTACCAACGTCATAAGTATATGGCAATAGCCCTGAGTGAATTACTACAACGGCTAGCCCTAACTAATATGGGAAGAAGTGACAATAAATTTCACAAGCTACCCCCGGTAAGACAGATACTCATAACATTGGTAGTAGTCAATTGATTAAGAAAATTCTCATTTTATTCCCCTTCGACATCCCGATATGGCAGTTACAATCACCAATACCTCCAATTTCATTTCTATGTCCCTATTAGCTTGTGAAAGGGGATAGATACTCTACGTACTTGATCCAACTTCTTCAAACTTCTTCACTGTTTTATTGATCTTACGCTTTCAAAATTGACACCTATTCTACTGCTTAATGCTGATTTTGTATTATTAATTTTTCTAGAAAACTTATAGGAAAGGGAACCAAAGCAGCGCCCTTGTCCCAAGCTTTCTTTTATTGTTTCATTACAAGGGGAGTCAATTTATAAGCTACTAAAAATCCGAAAGGCTCGGCCATGAGTTATAGTTATTCCATAATTTTAGCAATAGAGGTTTATGATCAGAGTGATTGACCGTAAGATGATGGACCACCGCACTAGAGAAACTTAATCTATAGCTGTGGTTTGCAATTACTCCATCCTATCTACATTTGACTAGCCTAATACTAAAAATATTGTTTCTCCAAGTAAATGGTTCTCCAACAAATCCTAAACCAATCATACCAGTAGTTTTTTAGAAATCCTCAAGGGAAGTTATGTTGAACCTCCCACATAAAGTTTCTTCATATGACAAAATTTCATTCAGATCTCCCCTTATTACCCAATCTCCATAATTGCTTTTGCGAGATCAATCAGTTCTTGCCAAAATTTACATTTGAGATGCCAATATGGCATGCCATATGCACAAGTTAGCAAAAAAATGTTTTGACGTTGCTCTTTGTTATTTTGCAATGTATAAAAAATATAGAAGAGAGCAGAATTTGTACCTCTAATTGTCAAGTTTACATCAGCAGAGACCTCCTGCACTACTATTTGCTTCGACCACAAAAGTCTTATCCATTTTTGCCTTCCTTGCAACGTAGTTCTTAGTTAAGAAGATTAGTTCGGGCTTGTGCATCCTACAGAGGAATTTAAGAGTTCACACTATAAAGGCTCCTCTCATTCCTCTACAGTTCCATGAGATGTAACTCATGGCTTGATATGGTCTAGAAGTTCATAATTGTTTATCCTTCAAGTTTGGAATATGAAGAATAGGAAAATAGGAGAAAATGAAGAGATGGGAAAAAGGTGCTCCAATCTGAGTTACAATTTGATGAAACAGAAGAGATCTGAGCATGTAACCAAAACCTACCTACTTTCAGCCATGTCACCAAAGATCTCAAAAACTACGATAACACCAGATGAAAAAACACATGAACTCTAGATCCTTAGGAAAGGTAAACAATTGCTTTTGATTTCAAAAGCAGAGAAGAAACAAAGGTAGCCTTAGAATGTAGTCAAAATACTAAATGCAGTCAAAGAAAGGCAGGGGAAAAGGAGAGTCGATAAGAAAAATTGCTCGATTTAATTTGTTGGTGTAGAACATCCCCTATCTTAAAGGACACAATGGATTGTGATACTATATGACAATACCGAGCTCTTTTTTTAAAAAAAAATTACGACAATGCCATGCTACTTTTATGAAAGCAATATTCAACTTATTTAAAACTAACCTGCGCATATTGATCCAATAGACAACTCAGGCAGTAAGCACACAATTCAAAATGATTGGCATTTTCTAACTTTAGAATATAAAGAAAAGATTGGCCTAAAAGAAGAACGTCAAAATATTGGCCTAAAAGAGATGACAACAACATATCAATGATCAAAGTTCAATACAAACAACAAAAAAAACTAGCAAAGACTGAACAAATTAAAAATGCAAATATCAGCAAAAAAAATTATTCCATAAAATTCCTTCCCAAGATTTAACAAAGAAATTCTTTCAACAATTAACGATAATTTAAATGTCAAATCTATCATCTAGTGGACCAGGCCATCTACAAACTGAATGTACTAACAAGCGAAAAAATAATGTGACAATAACAAAAAAGAAAGCAACACTATAGTTTCACAACAATGAGCCTCATTAGGAAATAAAATAACATAAACTATTAATAATACCAAATTTTGATTCAATTATTTATAATCCCAAATCTGTAGGACAAGATAGGAAGCCTACAGAGCCGTCAAGGAGTACAAATGTATGCAATGTAAGTCTAATAATATGAACTTTTATCTACACATATAAAATTGTATATATATTCAAAACAATTCGGTACTGGCTTTGAACTACTTTTAAGTAAGGCTTGGCCATCAATCTAAACTTGGATAGAACATTAATATTAAGCCCATAAAAGCAAACCCCAAAAGCAAAGAAAACAAACCCAATGACTATAAAGTCTAGTTGAGTCAAGCTCCAATTTCACGTTTTCCTGGCTATATTTAGCCACATATGAGTAAGGTATTTCATTATACCGAATAATGAATTGGTAATTCAATTCTACCGATAATACCCTAGGTTGTGATATTTGTAAAAGCATTTGAATTTCTTGTTCTAAAATCGTAGATCAGATTAAATGGAAAATTTAATGAATTGGTAAATCCAATATACCAAATAATACCCTAGGTAATTCTAGAAATAGATCATACCGAATAATGGAATACTACTTTTCCATGGTATCTAGTTTGGAAATAACTTTGAATTGATGCAATAAAATCATGTTTGATTATATTCCAATATCATTTATAAAATAGAGCTGGCATCACGGCCATGAGCTTTGAGGGGATTCATACACTTAACAACTACTTCTATTTAACTAGGTTGTGGTACCTGTATAAGCATTTGAATTTCTTGTTCTAAAATTGTAGATTGGATTAAATGGAAAATTTGAAAAGGAAACTCAGCTTGAGGAAGAAAAGAGTGTTTAAAATTTTTTTAATAAAAAATGGCCTATTTAATCTTAGTCATTAGCCCAAATTTTATTTTCATCCTAAATTGCATTTATAAATTTTTTTTAATAATAGTGGATAGATGGAAGAATCTAGTATCCATATCAAATCTTTCTGTGATAAAGCCTCTTGTAATTCAGTCTTCCCTTTGTTCTCAATTATTTTATTATTAACAAAGGGGGAACTTCTTTGAATTTCATCCAATACACTTATGATCTCTTAAATTTTTACACTGCAATTTCTAAACACTTTCCTATTCCAATCCTTTTTTTTTATTAAATGCTAAAATGAAAGAATAAAAAAAATTATACATGAAGCTTAAATTAGTGAATCACTACCTAATGGTATGATTAGGTTTCATTGAGATAATGAAGATCTAATTCTAGGTTATGTTTCAAGAAGTATCCCACGGAGTTTTAGTTTGATACGTATAATAGCAGTCAAGGTTAAAGTAAGTCTTTATGTTAAACCTTTCTATTCCAATCTTTTAAAGCAACTTTTGTATTTTTTAGTTTCCTAAAGAATTTGAAAGCCAGGGATCCTTTTACTTTAATGTTCAATACTTTTCCTATGACCTTTTGCTAATAATGTCTCCAATCCAAGCTTCTTCAAACCTAAATGGGGTAGGTTTTTTACTTGAATTGTGCCAAAGCTTTAAGAGAATGGGGTTGTGATCTGAATTTATAGTAGTTAGATGAGTAATACCAGCCTTAGGGAAAAAAGGTTTTACATATTTCATTGACAATTGCCCTGTCTAAATCTTTGTCGGAAATGTTTCAAATGAATTCTATTGTTTTCTCCAAGTGAAGACATTACCACAAAACCAATATCAATGAAACCAGTATTTTGAATAAACTTATTCAATAAATTCCTACTAATGAGCCATGATTCTATCCACCAACTTTCTCATCACAGCTAATTATTTCATTAAAATCACCAATTATTATCCATGGATTGTCTATTCAATGCAATATTTCCAATCTGTTCCAAAAATCTCTTTTACTAGTCATGATATGGCGGTACATAAATACAAGTTAAGAAACAATTTCCAGGCATAACAAGGTGACCAATTGAGGTGTGAATCATATTTTGATCTTAGGAAAGAATCATTACCTGAAGTTCCTCATGCCAAAAGAGACATAATCCACCTGCTCGACCAATGGACTCCATTGCATAGATTCCAGATAGCTTACATACTTTAGTAATATGCTGAGCTTGCTAATTTTTGCCTTTGTCTCTACCAAAAAGATTAAACTGGGTCTATATTTATTCTAAAGAAATTTTAGGGTTCGAACTGTTGAGACCCCTCCAGTGCCCTGAGAGTTCCAAGAGAGCAGACACATGGAACAAGTTCGATTTTTACATGACTCAACTCAGATCTAAGTTAGAGTGTTTAAAGATGTGAAAATTTAGGTGTTTTAAATCGAAAATTCTATTGAAATCAAAGGAATCTCTACTTTAACTTAGAGCAGACAGTCTCATAAACAATGAGATAAGAAACATAGGATTTATAGTTAGAGCTAGATCTGTGATAATACTTCCTCTGCTTACAAAGCTTTTTGTAACAGAACATAATATTTCTTTCTCTAAACTAGCACCAATCTAAGAGTTCACATGCATATTATAGAAAATCAGTGACAAGGCTTGATGGAAACAAAGATGAAGATCCAAAAATAAAGCGAAAGATTACACCTTAATGGCACAAATAATGTAGATGATTTTCTTAAGACAGGGTTCTAGTTAAAATCTTAGCACAGTTACAAAATCCCAGTCTATTAATTTAAGCTAGTTTGAGAAGAAAAAAAAACCCAGATAAGATAGACCAGATTTGTTTTCTCTCACGATGCAAAACCGCCAAGCCAAGAATCAATAACAACGATACAGTCACAGAAATGACAAGCAATCTAAATCACTTCTTAACAGAGAGCAGAGGCAAGATATACAGAACAGGTTCGTAGCTATAGGAGGAAAAAGATTCTAAAAGTATACCCATATACGCTCTGCAGTGTTCATAAATCTTAGGCGTGCATAACCATAATATCTAACAATGACTTGAGGAAGAAGACTAAAAGATTTTTGGATCTGGACCAAACCTAATAATAAAGCAGAGAGCATGACAGATGAGGGTTTGACCGGGGAAGACAGAGCTTCCATGGCCGATTGGGGTTATTTAGATATGCCTCCTCTATTGCTCATCTTGTGGACAAATCCTGAGAATTCTTAGAGTCCAACTGCAGCAAAAACTTAAGAAAAAGGGATTAGAGTCCGTTGAAGCAAAATTTTGAGAATGCCGAAAACGCAGAAAATGCGCGTGCTGGAGACCGGTGGAGAGAGGCACCCGTTGCAATGAATGCGCCAGTAGCAGGTCAATTGTGAGGTTCGAGATGCATGGATGCGCATGTAGCAGATCGATGGAGTTGGCTCAAGGCGTAGAGTTGTCCTGTGCGTTAAAATCCTCCCGTACAACTTAGGGTTTAAAAATTGTAGATAGAACTCCCACCAGAGGGGACTAGAACTCCCATCAGAAGGGAAATAGGTGAACTCCAACAAAGGGAGCGATATTGAACGATCTGAGCAAGATCGATGAAGAAAAAACTAAACGAGTCAAGCGGATTAAGATCAGATGTGAAACCCCAAAATGTGGATAGCAAGATTTGAATTAGAGAGCGCGCAAAGAGAGAGAGAGAGAGCAAAAACTGTACGTTAGGCACCAAACCTAAACTTGAATTTAAATTAACTTGTACGGGGAGGTGATGTTTTATTAGGAGTGTACATGAGTACCGAGTAAAATCGGAACTTGTTAGAACCTATCATATCAGGTAGGTTCCGGGTAGATACTAATAGCATTCAAGTAGTGTCCGATTAGTGACTTAAGGAACCGGTTACAATAGGTTCTGGTTTCAACCATAAAATACTCGAAACTGGAACTGATTATATATTTAATCAGCGATAATTTTCTCGTTCCTTATTTAATTCTCTTGTTATTTATATCCTTAAACTCCTACTTGATAATTTTTTATTTTACATAACAGAATTTCATTTATTTATAATAGAATTTATAGAAGAATAATAATAATGAAACGTATTAAAATTTATATAAATTCAACAAATATTTACTAAATACTTATACCATTATATTAAGCTAATAATAACTAAATTAGAATTGTAAAAATTCATCATAAATTAGATCACTTAATTATGAAACGTATGGATCATAGATATGTATTTGTAAAGTTATCGTAACGATAAGAGAAAATGACAGGATCCACATGGTAGAGTTCGGATCCAAAAGTTAGGAACCGGTCCTATGTAAGGTAGGGTTCAGATATTATGAAAAATATAGGATACTCAGACCCGATCACCCCTATGTTTTATTTTGAATGAATTAACCCTTTATACAAAAAAAAAATAGATTAATTTGAATTTAAGTTATAATTCGAGACTAATACCATCTTATTTAAATTTTGGTTAAAAAAAATCCCATAATTAAATTCAACATGTTTGAGAAAAAAATTGAATGGTTGCTGTCTTATTCAAATGATTTTATCATTGATAAGAGAGATCCATAAGTACAATGACAAAAAAATTTAAAAATGAAGGTACGTATAACTGTTACTGTAAGGATCGAACTTAGTACTCACTAGTTATGAATCAAAATCTTAAACCACAACATTAAAATCACATCATCTATCCAATTGGTTTTGGTTAAAATTTTAGGTGGATGAATTGGTGGGCCCAGAATTTTGGAAATCAGAACTCTCAAGAGAAAGTTAAAACAATTTACATATAGAAGACTGTTAAATAACAGGGACAA
>JAOYND010171446.1:0-18902 GCA_025802135.1 Lagerstroemia fauriei | reverse complement strand
CCCCTCCATTCTACATTTTTCTTGGACTAGTCCCTCTTTGGTTCAAACTTTTGCCCCCAAAATATTGGGTTATTACAAGACCCAGGTTCAAATTTTGTTGCTATCAATTTGCTGTTTTTATGCTTAAGGAGAGTTTAGAGGAGGAAAAAAAAGTTACAGGAGAGTTCCGAATTTTTTCAATTAGGCTTCCATGTCACCTCATCACCGTGCCCCTTTTTCTCGTCTCTCTTCACTGTGCCCCTTTCCTGCTTTTCATTTTCCTGTTGCCCTTTCTATTCTTTCATTTTCTTCAATTAGCAGATCTCTTTCAGTGCTCCCTTCTGTGAAGATATCTATTGTTACTATCTTTATTTCATTTCCTTAATTCCAATAGCTACTTAGACTATCATGCTACTATTTTTATATCCGTCATACATAGATATAAAGAATCAGTAGTATGTAAACTATGTTAGTGGCACTGTTTGAAAAGTCTAATTAGGTGTAGTTGGTATTGTGGTATCTACCATGAATGATGAAGGAAGTCCCTCCACTCTTTTTTGGGTGAAATACGAGGCCAAAACCCTGTTGCATTAAAATAAAATTAAGTAATACTGCATCGAGGCATGGTGGCGGCAACAGAATCACTAAATAACAGTAAATAGAGCCCCTTCGAATAGGAACTAAGGTTGTCTCTCTTACTCTATTAGGTGTACTCATATTTTCATTGCACAACTATGTGATCTATTTATATGTTTTTCATACATATAATCCATTATGATTAATAAAAAAAGAGTATTTTAAATAGTAAAATGTTTTTTTTAAAAAAGACTAAATATTGGATTTATAGAAAACTTATAAGTAAATATTCTTAGTTATACATATACGATTATCATCGAATGAGATTCGATTATGTGTACTATAATTTACACGTGTGAGAGTTGAATTGTACTTAGTTATTAAATTGAAAGGACAACAATTTATATATATCAATCGGCAAAGGAAATTGCGCCGGTTGATATATGAGACGGTAATGGTTTCCGTTTTCAAATCAATTAATTTAAAAATTAATCAATCAAGTCAGTTACTTCCGATTTTTCAAAATAAAAAAGGTTTTGTCCACATTTTGTTTTAATTGGCAGAGTGAAAGGAGACGTTCCACTTTCGAGCCGTGAGAGAGAGTCTCTCATCTTCACCGAGAGCCCATAAAATATTTTATGAGATTTGAGTTTGGTGACAGGAAAAAGGTTTTCCCAAAATCAATGAAAAAAATTGGTGTAGATACCGTGGAGGGCATGTACGTGTGTATCTAATTGAAGGATCAACCTCAGGAGGTTTGTAATCAAATATACCGGTTCGTGGAGGCGGCGTCAAACAGCGTCAACCCAAAGTCTTTGTAGGTATAATTCCAAACACCCTCCTTAATCATAATTCTGAATTACCTCGAAGTGATCGCTGAGATTGGGAATGAAATTTTTCAAAAATTTATCTTCAGCTGCGCCATGATTTCCAACAGGACATCCATCAGTAATTCGTGGGGAAAGAATTACCGATGAGAGAAAACCAATAGAACAAATCTGTTGGACATGTGTTAGAAAACTGTCGATAAAGAATGTTTTCAACGGATTCCCAATGAACATTCGATAGATATGTCACAACCCAAAAATTTGACAGAGTTTCTTCTTATTTTTATAACATTCCACATCAAATATAAACCTGCTATAATATTTATCAAAATAATATATACTCCAATGCCATATTCACCACCATATCCACCCTTCCACCACCCAAATAATCTCAACCAAAAGTTCACGTCGTAACATTACATATAAAACTATTATACATCTAACTTATATACCCTTATATCTATTTACAAGAAGCCTCACGTTGATCCCCGAAAATCAAAATGGTAATTCCAGCGGCTCGTCCTTTCTCTACTTAGTTGAAAAGAAAAATATCGCAAGGATGAACTGCAGGCTCTGTGAATACAAATTTTTAGAGTAGAATAATATTCTCAGTATAATTTCTTGCGAATCACATACATTACAAAATCACAATGAGAATAACAATGAAAATGTCATCATACTATTTATGCAATGCATAGAATCAATCAATACAAACAATAGCCATGGGGTCACACTCCCTCTGCGACAGAGTTATGACGTTATCAATACTGCGCTCTCCGACGATACCACGACCCCGCGAAATAATAATTATAAGTCTTCCTCCCAATATCCCGGTGCCCTTCATCTAAACATCTCACACCCGCGGGGGTCGCCCATTATCCTCCGGTGGTAGGAGCAATTTTAATTTATCTTATTTTTAAATTCCGGCAGATATCGACAGTAAATTAAATCTTTATTTCCTCTTTGATTTATATTTTCTTTTTTTCCTTTTTCTTTGGCCCATTTCTAGTCCGTCGGCTTAACGGTCACCATAGCTATTTACAATCACATATAATAATGCAAAATACATATAGTAATGCACACACTGACATACAAATTTTATAGCAGTTAAAAGTAATCTCATTCCTATATATCGATTTTAAAATAACTAATATAATCGACATTTGCAATATATATATGCGTATACAACAACATGCAAATGCATGCAACGCATTATAATTTTTATATATATATATTAACGATGTGATTATATATATAGCATACTATAAATTATTCTACAATGGAAAAGATTACTCACAATTACCCTTTAGTCGGTCCTCCACTAAACTTGATCTCCAAGAGGTCTATTTTGGTTCTCCTCAACCCCTATCATATTAATCATAGTAAAAATTAACGTATATGATATATTTATAGAAATATATTTAAATAAAAATGATTCTACAAATATTTATAGAACTTAATCTACTCCACCATGATCGATCCTATAACCTTCACATATCCTATTAACTATACTTCTATATCCAAATCATACCATCTATTATATACTATCAAGTAATAAAATTTAGGGCTAATAACCTAATTACACCAATACTTTGACCAAATTTCCACTTTTAGCATGAACTTTTTCGCGTGACCTAGGAAGGCGCGAACTTTAAAATGTTTGTCCCGTTTAGAACGCCGTCTATTTTGCCATCAACTATCATACGTGGCACGTTAATTATGCTGACGTGGCAAACGACGGTTGATGTAGCCATACCATGTCAAAGGCATTAAGAAAATATCGAGTTTATCCTTAAATACTCTTCATTAATTTAAAGTAATCGAAATATTATAATTTTATCTTCTTCTTCCCCTAAACGTCCCTGTAGCTTTCTAGAGCCTGTATTATGCCACAGGTTTTGAAAACCCAGTTCGAACATATTCTTCTGTTAATTAATAAATTTTAAAATTTAAAATTGAATAAATCGAGTAATTAACGTGCATTTAAATTAATAAAGAGTATTAAGGGGTAAACTTGACATTTTTTTTAAACGTAGTTGACGTGGCATTGCCACATCAGCCATTATTTGTCACATAAGCCGCCGTTAATATGCCACGTAGGATAGGCCCGTTAGTTTTGACGGAAAAACAGACGGCGTGCTAAATGGGACAAACGTTTTGAAGTTCATGCCTTCCTGGGTCACGCGAAAAAGTTTGTGCTAAAAGTGAGAATTTGGTCAAAGTACAGGCGTAATTAGATTATTGGTCCTAAAATCTACTAGACTTGAAATGGATTTTACTTACATCCTATTCTCTCACCTATTTCTCCTTTCCGAACTTTCTGTCTCCGTTGTTCTTCATTTTGCTTGCTCAATGTCTCTCTATTAACTCTCTCGCTCTCTCTCTAATTTTTTTTATGGCCGAGGCAAATGTGGCAGAATGATGTGAATAAATAAAAAGAAAGAAAAGGAGGAGATATGCATGCAGGGTTTCTATCGGTGCAGGAGAGATATTTTATCTTTTTTTTGGTTGGCCGGTGCATGAAAGAAAAGAGATTGAGATGATAATGGGCTAAGTCCAATGGGTTCTATGGGCTACTAAATGGGCTCTATGAGCTCACAATTTCCTCACCACTAATTAAAATTTCGTCCTCACAATTTATTTACCTGATTCAGGAAAAAGGTAATGGTGTTTAATCTTCATGGCGTCCTCAGATTCCCAAGTTGCTTCTTCTTTTGTTGACTTTTCCACAAGACTTTTACCAACGGGATCCTCTTTGTTCGAAGTACTTGTTCCTTTCCGTTGAGTATCGCCACCTATTCCTCCTCATATGTCAAATTCTCATTCAGTTCCACTTGTTGATAGGTCAGAATGTGAGAAGAGTCTGGCACATACTTGCATAGCATCAAAAAATCGAACACGTTGAGTATACGAGCCAAGTCAAGAGGTAAAACCAATCTATAAGCCACCTTACCAATACGCTCAAGGAATACATACGGCCGCATGTACCTGGGACTGAGTTTTCCCTTTTAACCAATTCTCATAACACCTTTCCGGGGAGACACTTTCAAGAAAATATAATCACCCACTTCAAATTCCAAGTCTTTCCTTCGTCTATCTGCATAATTTTTCTGTCGATCCTGAGCTATTTTTAGCCTGTCTCTGATGATTTTTACTTTCTCAACAGTCAAATCTACGATCTCAGGACTAGTACGTTGTCATTTTCTGATTTCATTCCAACATAATGGGGTTCGACAAGCTCTTCAATAAAGTGATTCATATGGAGCCATACCAATGCTGGACTGATAACTGTTATTGTAAGCAAATTCCATCAATGGTAAGTGATCATCTGAGCTACCTGAAAATTCGATGACACAAGCTCTCAACATGGCTTCCAAGATTTGAATGGTTCGCTCTAATTGTCCGTCAGTTTGTGGATGAAAAGCAGTGCTCAAATTCAGCTTTGCTCCCATAGCACGAACAAAACAGTTCCAATACCTTGAAGAAAAATATGAGCCTCCATCCGATACAATAGATACTAGAACTCCATGAAGTCTCACAATCTCATTAATGAATAATTGCGCTAACTTATAGGCCCCAAAAGTTGTTTTGACTTGCAGAAAGTGAGCGGATTTATTCAATCGATTGACTATCACCTAGATAGAATCATGACCTTTCTGTGTTCGAGGGAGTCCAATAACAAAATCCATGGCGATCCTCTCCCATTTCCACTTAGGAATAGGTAGCGGCTGCAACAGTCGAAATGGATACTGATGTTCTACTTTGATTTGTTGGCACACCAAACATTTAGCAACAAAGTTTGCTATATCCTTCTTCATGTTGTTCCACCAATAACTTGCTTTCAAATTTTGATACAGCTTTGTGCTATCTAGGTGAATGGTATAAGGTGAGCTATGAGTCTCTGTGAGAGTCTCTTTCTTCAACTCATTATTGTCTGGTACACAAATTCTAGACTTAAACATCAATGCACCATTTTCAGTAAGCACAAAGTCAGCTCTCTTTTCTTCCATTATCTCGCCCTTTACTTTTATCAGGAATGAGTCTTCCTGTTGTGCCTCTCGAATCCGATCAATCAAAATTGGCTTCACATCACACATAACCATTAATGATCCACTCTTTGTCACCTCCAGTTTCGCTCTCAAAGTTTTCAACTCATTGAACAACGTGCCATGTACAGAAGATTTACGACTCAATGCATCAACGACCACATTAGCGTTTCCTGGATGATAATGAATCATGCAGTGATAGTCTTTTATCAATTCCATCCATCGCCTTTGCCTTTAAGTTCATTCTGGGTAAACAAATATTTCAAACTCTTGTGGTCCATATAGATTTCGCACCTTGCTCCATAGAGATAATGTCTCCAAAGCTTTAAAGCAAACACCACAGTGGCCAATTCAAGATCATGAGTACGATAGTTCTTTTCATGACTCCTCGACTGTCGAGAAGCATAAGCCACCACTTTACCATGTTGCATTAGGACATAACCTAACCCTTGATGAGATATATCACTGTAGATCACGAAACCTTCATCCGGAGATGGAATGATAAACACTGGTGCAGCGGTCAATCAACTCTTCAGTTCTTGGACACTCTGCTCACAAGCGTCTGTCCACTAAAACTTAATATTCTTTCGAGTCAATTTTGTCAGAGGACCAGCAATAAGTGAAAATCATTCAACAAATCTTCGATAATATCCTACTAATCCCAGGAAACATCGCACTTCAGTTGTATTACTGGGCTGATTCCAATTCAAGAAAGATTCAATCTTTGTAGGATCTACTGATATGCCTTCTCCCGTAATTATATGTCCAAGAAATTCCACTCGGTCTAACCAGAATTGGCATTTACTGAACTTGGCAGAAAGTTGTTTCTCCCTCAGAGTCTGAAATACAATTCGTAAATGCTGCTCATGATCATTCTTGTCCCTTGAATATACAAAAATATCATCAATGAAAACACAACAAATTTATCAAGGTAGGGCTGGAACACCTGATTCATCAAATCCATAAAAGCTGCAGGAGCATTTGTCAAACTGAAAGACATCACAAGAAATTCATAGTGTCCATATCGGGTATGGAAGTCAGTCTTAGACACATCTGAATCTCTTATTTTCAATTGGTGATACCCCGATTGAAGATCAATCTTTGAAAACACACTGGCACCCTTGAGTTGGTCAAACAAATCATCTATCCATGGTAATGGATATCCGTTGCATATTGTGACTCGATTCAACTGTCAATAATCATGCACATTCTCAAAATACCATCCTTCTTCTTTACAAATAACACTAGAGCTCCCTAAGGAAACACACTTGATCTAATAAATCCTTTTTCCAACAATTCTTGTAACTGAGCCTTCAATTCCTTAAGTTCAGCTGGGGCCATGCGATAAGGTATAATGGAAATTGGTGCGGTACTTGGCTCAAGTTCAATGGTGAACTCAACCTCTCTATCTGGTGGCAATCCATGCAAATCATGTGGGAAGACATCTTGAAACTCACAAACCATTGGAATCTTGGTTATCTTCAGTAACTCTACTCCAGCAAATATGGCATAAGCTATATATCCTTCACATCCATTCCTCAACAATTTGGTTGCCTTGATAAAGGATATAAAGCTAAATGGAACACCTTTCTGATCTCCGTGCCACTTAAACTCAGCCTCATTTGGTATCTTGAATATGACTTCCTTTTTGTAACAATCAATGGTCGTATGGTGAGAAGAAAGCCAATCCATTCCCAACATAATATCGAAATCTTGAATTTCCAATGGAATCAAATCCACTAACATTTCCCTCTCTCCAAGCTAAATGACATACCCTCGATATATCTTGTCAACTATTACACTTCCCCAGTAGGTGCATGCATTGCAAAGTCTAATGATATGAATGAATGAGTAGAGTCAGGATCAATGAGAACTTGTGCCGACCTACTAAAGAGAGTTAAGTTACCTGTGACAACCGCAGGGGTAGCATCTGCATCACATCTTGTCAAGGTGAAGACCCTTCCCAGTGTCATGTTCCTGTATGCTTGGCCTGTTCTATGAGTCAATTGGACTGCAATGCTCGCACTTGATCCGCTTCTATGCCCGGGGTAGCTCCTAGATCCATTCGTCTGTCCTCTTCCTTTGTTCCTGAAGAATCTCCCTCTCATTCCGCTACCTACACTGGCACTGCCAATTGATGAGGTAGCTCGAGGATAGTTTTGCTGCAAGTGTCCCTTCATTCCACATTGGTAACAAATTGCATCTCTTTCTACTAGCAAGGGACAATGGATTTTGATATGGCCACGCCGTCCACAGTGGAAACATCCTCTAGGTTGTACTTGACATTCACCTGCATGCAATCGACCACATGTCTGACAAGGATGATTTCTAGGGAGACTGAGTCTACTGTGTCATTCTCCTAATAAATGACTAGATGAGACCGGATTCGACCGATAAATTGACTTATCCCTTGATGAACCCAAAACAAATCCACCTCGCTTTGAAGTCCTGTAAGCTCCTTCTGAAATTGGATCATGTTAAGTTTTCCCTCGTTGCCCCATTTCTGTTATCTCATCCTGCAAATCTTGTTCAGCAATGAGAACCTTATTGTAGAGTTTAGAAAATCTAGAAAGCTCGAAAATCAATAGTCGGGATCTCAACTCGATGTTTAGGCCATCCAGGAACCAACTGCTCCTCGAGACTTCATCACTAACCAAAGTCAAAGCAAACCGAGATAAGCTAGCAAATTTCATTTCATATTCAGCCACCGACTCGTCTCCTTGCTTCAAGTTCAGGAACTCCCTCTCCTTAAGACGCCGATATGAAACTGGATAATTCTTCTCAAGGAAAGCTTGAGTGAAATGGGCCCAAGTGATGGTACCCGTGGAGGTCGGATCAAGTCATCTTTTAGTTGCCTCCCACCAATGTTTAGAGTCTCCCATTAACATAAAGGCCGCAAGAACGACTTGTTGTGTATCTAGAACTCCCATAACAGAAAAGATCCTTTCAATATCGGCAATCTAGTTCTCTGCTATCTCAGGTTCTGCTATTCCTAAGAATGAAGGAGGCCCTAATTTCCAAAAATTCTCATACGGTATCCTCTCAAGATTCGCTTGTGCAGCTGCTTGTTGCTGATAAAAGGCTGCTTGTTGCTTAATTAGTCATGTTTGCTCTTCAAGTAGACGCGCCATTGTGTCCAAAGTACCCTGAACATTTAAATTTCTCTCAATGGAATCAACAGGGGCTTCTTAAGAATGGGCTTGAGAGATCTGATCCTCCATCGGAACCTGAGGTGCTTCTTGACCACTTACAGCCTCTCCCAGTCGATATCTCGGTAGAACCCGTCGCGCACGCCTGGGTCTCATTGCTAATTCCCTATCTAAATATAAATTATATATACTTTACAAAATGAATAATAACTCAGCCACGAAATATCTAACCTATCATAAAACTATGCAGGGATCATGCGTCTATATTAGTCCATAGAATCTCCTAACCTAAGCTCTGATACCAAAATTGTCGCGACTCGAAAATTTTGGCAGAGTTTTCTCTTGTTTTTATAACATTTCACATCAAATATAAACCTGCTATAATATTCATCAAAATGATATATACTCCAACGCCACATTCACCACCATATTCACCCTTCCACCATCCAAAATAATCTCAACCAAAAGTTCAAGTCGAAATATAATATATAAAACTATTATACATCTAACTTACATACCCTTATATCTGTTTACAAGAAGTCTCAAGTTGATCACCGAAAACCAAAATGGTAATTCCAGCGGCTCGTCTTCCTCTACTTAGCTGAAAAGAAAAATATCACAGGAGTGAGCTGCGGTCAATGAGTATAAATTTCTAGAGTAGAATAATATTCTCAATATAATTTCTTACGAATCACATATATTACAAAATCACAATGAGAATAACAATGAAAATGTCCAATCATACTATTTATGCAATGCATAGAATCAATCAATACAAACAATAGCTATGGGGTCGTACTCCCTCTACGACAGAGTTATGATGGTATCGATACTGCGCTCTCCGACGATACCACAACCCTGCGAAATAATAATTATAAGTCTTCCTCCGAATATCCCGGTGTTTTTCATCTACACACCTCACACCCGTGGGAGTCGCCCATTATTCTTCGGCGGTATGAGCAATTTTAATTTATCTTATTTTTAAATTCCGCCAGATACCGGCGATAAATTAAATCTCTTTCCTCTTTGATTTATATTTCTTTTTTTCCTCTTTTTGGCCCATTTCTAGTCTGTCGATTTAGTGGTCACCATGACTATTTACAATCACATACAATAATACAAAATACGTATAATAATGCAAACACTAACATACAAATTTTATATCAGTTAAAAGTAATCCCATTCCTATATATCGATTTTAATATAACTAATATAATCTACAACCTTTGCACAATATATATATATATATGCGCATACAACAGCATGCAAATGCATGCAATGCATTATAATTTATATATATTAACGAGGTGATTATATATATAACATATTATAAATTATTCAACAATGGAAAAGGGTACTCACAACCACCCTTTAGTCGGTCCTCTACTAAACTTGATCTCCAAGAGGTCTATTTTGGTTCTCCTCAACCCCTATCATATTAATTATAGTAAAAATTAACATATATGATATATTTACATAAATGTATTTAAATAAAAATGATCCTGCAAATATATATGGAACTTAATTTACTCCACCATGATCAATCCTATAACCTTCACATATCCTATTAATCATACTTCTATATCCAAATCATACGAACTATAATATATTATCAAGTAATAAAATCTACTAAACTTGAAATGGATTTTACTTACATCCTATTCTCTCACCTGTTTCTCCTTTCCGAACTTTCTGTCTCCGTTGTTCTTCATTTCACTTGCTCAATATCTCTCTGTTAAATCTCTTGCTCTCTCTCTAATTTTTTTATGACTGAGACAAATGTGACAGAATGATGATGAATAAATAAAAAAGAAAGCAAAGCAGGAGATATGCACGCAAGGTTTCCATCAGCGCAGGAGGAGATATTTTATCTTTTTTTTGTTGGCCGGTGCATGAAAGAAAAAGAGATTGAGATGATAATGGGCTAAGTAAAGTCCAAAGGGCTCTATGGGCTCACAAGATGGATCTATCGGAAATTAACAATTTTCTTGTAGTATTGGTATACTAAATATTTATTGAATTTATGTACTTTTCATTAAAATTGATTGGACATATGGATATTCAGTATCTCAATTAATCCAAACATTTAATTAATGTCATCATACCATTGTTAGGATGTCTCATCATAAGCAAGAACTCAAAGACTAGAAGACCCAAGGAATGAGTTAGAATTCAAGTTCAAGATACAAGAGCGGTGTGAACAACAATAAGTAGCTGGAATCATTGTTGAAAGTACAAAATATCTTAAACAGAATCTTTGTAGATATTTAGAAGATTATGTGGATATTATTTCCTCATTCGAATAGAATTTCCTATATCTCGTAATCTATTTGATTTAAAAAATATATGTAGAGAATATTTTTTAGGATTTCAAATAGGAGATGGTTTTGCATATATAAATAGGGTCTTCGGCGAGTTGTGAAAGTGTGCCTTAGTGCCATGAAATCCCGGTGGCCTTGGAGTCCGGGTGAGAGAGTCTGGTGAGAGATCTTTCTGATAAATTTCTCAATAATATAAGGGTGTGAGAACTGGTTGTGACTCTTTTCTGTGTATGGTTTGTAACGGAGATTGGAATTGGTGGTATCCTTGATGGTTGTAATCTCTTATTCTAATCTAGTGGGGAATCTCCTACTTTATCCATGATAGCTTTCCTTTTAAG
Organism: Lagerstroemia fauriei; assembly: GCA_025802135.1. NCBI lineage: Eukaryota > Viridiplantae > Streptophyta > Magnoliopsida > Myrtales > Lythraceae > Lagerstroemia > Lagerstroemia fauriei. Next base: position 7,666 of record JAOYND010171446.1, on the reverse strand, counting down.
TTAAGGGTTTGTACAAGTATATTTAGTGTCAAGTTTCTAAACTTTCTCATTTCATCCCATTTTGGACATCTCAAGAACTAGCAAATGATATCAGAATAATCACGATCGCAACACTCATTAAGATAAAAAAAATATTATTATGTTAATTATTATGTTATAAATACATGTACTTCCAATTTTTATCAAGCAAGTTATATGAATTCACCTTATCTAAAAACAATTACTCATCGTATCTAAAATAAACCCATTTGGACATAAAATTGCTTAACACAATATTATATTCATATTGTTTTATCGTGTTGTGATAGAAATTGCTAAATGAAATTAGACGAGAAGAAAGAGGACCGCACCATTATGGAGAGAGAAGAGGAGAGAGTGAAGCCAAGATACAATTCTGCTCCATACCTGTTCTTGACGATGAGTAGTTTATTTTTTCTGCACCCAGGAATATTTGACAAGTCCATTAGTACGATAAGTTCACGTGTAAAGTACATGTATGAGTGGTCTCACCAAGCGCTACGGTTCTTATAGGTAATACCATAATAGAAAGCATATATTAAGAGCAAAAGGGTTGCCATGACCAACCATACAGGGTACATGTTAGTCAAATATATATAGAATCCTCATATGGCAACGAAATTATAATAAAAATTAAGAATGAAGGTTCACGATATAAAATCATGTTACAAGAATATAGTAGAAGTATAAAACCTAAAATTAACAAAGAAAGTATGGAAACTGAACTAATACAAAAGCCGAGACCTGCATGTCTGATGCTTCTTCACTTATCTCTCATCTTCTATATGCAAATGAAGACTTATATGTACAGGGAAAAAGTAAGAAGTGTGGCATGTAGTTAATTGCCTTTATTTGGTAATTTAATTCGTGACCTCAATTGCCATTGATGTTGACAAAAAAATTCTTAGATGATCCTATCTCACAACGACGTGGTGAGGAAGAACCAATCAAACTATTTTGATTAGTGTTAATTATGGCAAGTGCTCTGATAATTAATACTAATTTACTCGTTTGTCACATTTTGATTGGTGCTTCCTCATGCCACTTGACGGTGTAGGATCACCTAATAATTTCTCAATGTTGACAATTTAAGTTCCGTAAACGTTGAGAACCATTTAAGGTTTCAATTATTGGTGACATAAATCCGCCATTAAAAACTTCCATACTGTGTTGTTTCACAGTCAGATAGTTGACCAACTTCAAAATCAAAATCTCATGCAATATCTGGCAGTTGACTGTCTCAACTTTATAACTTTGCCACATATCATAGTCACCTGCAATACCAACCATTCGTCTATGTCGACTTTCAATTTTGTCACATAGTTACATGCAGCATTAGACAGTCGATTGTGTCAATGTACAGTCTATTGTCTTACAAGTCAAATTCCACAATAATGGTCACATATGGGTATACCATGAGAACAATTTCTCATTCACCCTGCCACATTGTCCAACAATCCCCAGATGAATGAAAATTGTTTTGTTTTGACTCGATGGGTAGTATTCAACAAATGAACATGCATAGGATAGGTAGGTATCTCCACCTTTCAACTTCCTTAATGAAATTATACTTACTTTACTTTCCTTGTGAACCATCCAACTGTATTATGTAAAGGACAATATACCTCACATAGGAGCTATTATGGAGTGAATAAGAGAAGCAAAAATCAAAAGAGAGCAATAATGGTCATGGGTGATGGAAAGAGAATAAAGAAGAGGATTTTTAATATTTAACTACATTAAAAATATTAAATAGACTTGCCACGTCAATGTTGTGTTGACACCATTAAATGAAAGTTGACAATTTGTACTAACATAAAACATAGTTGAAATATTTTGTAGCCAAATGTAATAAAAAGATATTGTACTATAATGAAACATCTAAAGAAGATGAAGGACATGTGGTGCAATTTACTCAAGTATTTTCTCATCTTGACAATCTATTATTGGATATAGGCTAGAAGAATAACAGAGTGTTTTTCATTGAATAGGGCATTGGGCTTGTCATGAAAATGTAAATCTGATACCTAAACTATTCTATATTCAACCAGAGTTTGGACTTAACTCCAAATTACTCTGGACTTCAATTTTTTCTCTCTTTTTTGACATAAATTTCTCAATCTTGAATTTTTAGCTATGGAAAATAGCATTTTGCGTAGGGCAATATAATATTTTAAATATGAATATTATTATAGATTTTGCTCAGTATAAGTGAAACTTTCTATATTGATAGTTTTGACTCTCTTACAAAGATTACGTAATATCAATTTTAACCTCATTTGGCCGAAATAAGAAAATCTCAACATAGTTTACTCGTTAGATATGTCTCTGAACTAAGCTAAGTTAGTATATACGATACGTAAATAATGTCCTCCAATGTCAATTTCTAACACGACATGATTATTGTGAGAAATTCATTCAAGATATGAGAAACCAAAAGATATAGAAAATTTTGAAAACGAAATAATGGATAAGGCGTTTTCAAAAAATTTTCTTGAAATAAATATTTCTCCACAAAGTTGGAGTGCAATTTCAATGTAAAAATTTAACCCGACGATCCTAATGCCCAAGAGGAGAAATCATCGTGACAATCACGATACTCCCACACTAAAATCACAACCCAAGAGAATGAAATTAAAAATTCTATAGTAATAGAAGAAATAGATGAATAGATGAATCTAATAGTAGAGAGTATTTGAATGTGTTAATTAATATTCTTCTTATACACCACAAATATATAAATACACACACATTAGACACCGGCCTGTGCGATTCATAATAGGCAACATAAAGTATCACCGATATAGTAAATATTTATCTTTTTGTATAATGTTTATGTAAAGAAATAAATTAGGATGAGAAAAATGGCTGGGAAGGGTAAGGAAATGCTTTAGGTGAAGAGTGGGCAAGCAAATGACATTAAGATTCATATACAATTAATTACTCTATTATGACTCATATATAACCAATTTATTATCAAATAATTTTGGTTGATGGCAGTTTTGGTGGATAAAAGGCATCAAATCTGTCCTCTATAGTCATACAATAATAGATAAATTTTATATAATATTATGCAAAAAAAAATAAATTGGGATGAGAAAAATTACTGAGAAGGGTAACCAAATGTTATAGGTGAAGAGTGGGCGTGTAAATGACACTAAGACTCATATACAATTAATTATGATATTATGACTCATATTAAATAAAATTATTTCCAAATAATTTAAGTTGTGGTCAATTTTGATTGATAAAAGACGCAAAACTATCCTCTAGAGTAATATAGTAATAGAATATATGTATATATATTTATAAGAGTTATAAGTGAATAACCACATTTCAGATCTAATTGTAGATATGCAACCTTCAATTCCCCCATCACCATCAAGCAATATTCAGAATCCACATTCCCAAGACAGTGAGAGGATTGTAATTTTTGTGGACGCTACTTGGTCACCGAAAAAAATGTGTGTTGCATGGTTTTTGAAGATGGAAGAAGAATGCCTATTAGACTCAAAAGGTTGATGCCATTTCACCTAACCAAAATTCCTTACTATATTTATTGCAATCAGAATAGTTCCATAATAGAAATGGAGGAGTATTTTCATTTTTTCATATGCACAATAAGTAATCTACACTATGAGAGGAATTCAGAAACTAAACTGGGAGTCAAACAATGTTCTTTTTTATGTTTCTTCACAAAAATACTCTTTTGATGTTCTGAGACTATTCAATGCTGGGATCAGACCTGCTATTAATGCGGGTATTTTTGTCTCCAGAGTAGGATCCGCGGCTCTGCTCAGTAACAATCAGGCAAGTAAAGAATGTTGGGGTGAACCAGAAAAGTTTGGGTAGAGCCGGATCAACATGGGTCTCCAAAACCCAATGCCGTAGGAAAGAACTTGTTAGCTAATGAATTACGTCATAAAGGTGCTTTGGTTTGTGGATGTATGTTTACGGTAAATATTGATAAATATAATTATGCTTTAATGATTAAAAAACACATTCAAATAGACACGGTTGGGAAGTCATTACTCTTTAATTCAATTTTTGATGTTCCCTCCAATTTATCAAGGGTTATGACCATTCAATAAAGTGACCTTCTAATTGTAATTTTATTATTTATTATTAGTAAATACATTTTATATTAAAACAAGATAGGATAACATGACACGACACAGAATTAATTGAGTTTGGGTTAAGTCTGCTTAAACTCTGTAAATAAACATTCTTAAACTAGTTGAAATCATATAACTCGATACAACACATTTAAATACGTTTACTAAACAATTTCATTATTTTTATATAAATATTTAACCTATTTAGCACAATATACATAAGAAATTTATGAGAATTAAAACATTATGCACATTGCATATTTCATTATCATCAAAAGTTATGTTATGTGAGGAAGGGGTCATTGTGTAGTGCAATGATACAAAACTCTAGCTCATAACCAAGAGGTTGTTCATTCTATTCTCACTATAAGAGTCATATTTCCCTTTAATTATCTTCTATTGTTATATTAGCCTCATGATTGATCTTACTTGTTATTGTACAAATTGTCTATTAATATTATTATTTTAGTACTCATGTTGTACATTATTAGAGTATAATTATTTATATATATATATATATTCTAAATAAACTATATTAAATAGGTCAATTTGACTTAGACACATTTTAAACATGACTTGGTTAGACATGAATCCATTTCGGCATGATAAATAAACATGTTATCTTCAAGTCATTGGAGTTTTTTACTCGAATCTATTTAAACATAATATATTTAAACTAAGACACAATTTGTCAAGCTCTCAAAACAATGAAATGTAGTGTAATTTCAAACTTATAAAAAAAAATTTAGAATCAACCCATACCAGTGTATAATATAAAAGGAATGTTCACAGCGAATTATAGTGAATTATTGTACTACCAAGTATACTAATACCCTTTAGTACTGAGTCCGTTTGGAGTATAATATAAGACCTTGTTCAATAGGACAAAAGGAAATGAAATATATTTCATATATATATGTTACTATATGGCTCTAGTATTTTTCCTCTTCCAAAACTGCCTTCGACCAGAATTTTTTGAAAATTAATTGATTGTATATGAGCCATAATGTTATAATTAATTGTACATGAGCCTTAATTTTCTATTATTGTATTAGAGAAGTCGAATTAGTTGGTCTCACTTTTAAACTACTATATTTTTAACCAGTAAAAAAGATATATAGCGATGAAATAGTAAAATCACTCATATAACCACAATTACCAAATAACGTTATAATTATTTTATAATTTTTCATTTCTTATTGTATATTTTATTTATTTACTTATTATACATTCTTTAAAAATTAATCATCTATAAAATATGAATACTTAATTGTTAAATTTAAGAATTTGTAATCAATATATATAATGGACAATTCTGTACATAACACAGATCACGTCAAATATTATTTACACATCCGCTCTTCACCCTTACAATATTTATTTATCTTTTCTAGCTGTTTTTATCATTCAAATTTATTTCTTTACAAAAATATTATATAAAATATACATATTTATCACATCGGTAGTACTTTACGTTGCCTAGCATGCATCACCAGACAAAATATTTAATGGAACGATCATATTACATAAACAAAGCTGACGTGGTATATTTATCCAATCAAAATCAACTATTTGTATTCTTGTCCAATTATAGTTCACTATTTATTAGAATTTTTTATATTTTTAGGAAATTTTAGGATTTAATAATTATATATATATAATTATTGATTACATGTCAAGTTTTTATATGACAGATATACCACGCCATCATTAACACGTGATGTAACCGCTTCATCAAAGACTTTCTAGCATTGCACGGGTCAGTATCTAGTACATATAATGGTCCTAATAAAATGAAATGGTAAATAATTAAGGTAACTGTTCGGATAATTAATTTTAATTTACTCATTAGTTACAATCTAATTAATATTTTTTACATCATGTGATGAAGTATAATTATTTAAGAATTTCTTAACTTATGTGACTAAAAAGTCAACAATTTATCGGCAATTCTGTAATTTAATTTTAAAACAAAAGAAGAATTTTGTACTTTGAGTAAAATACTAATGATAGAATTGGCAAGTAATTTGTTTATTTAAAAAAAAAAGAAAATTTGCTGCAGTAATTTTCATTTTTTTTGTTCAGTTTGAAAAAAAAAACTGGTAAATGGTTATTCCGATGGAATCATAATTCCATTTATACAATCAAAAATGAGAATTGAAATGGTGACTCAAATGTCCATTTCATCTTCACCTCATTCAATGTCACCGGAGTAAGTCCTAACGATAACAGTAGTTTTACTAGGATAGTAATTGAATTAAAATTTTAATTGCAAATAATTTCTCGAGTGTGCAATTTTTTGAATAGAACAAATATGAAAATTAGTAAATAAATTTAAGAAAAAAATCTAGTAACTATTTATAATAAAAAAGTAGATATTCATTAAAAAAAAGTAGAGAGAAAATATGTATGTGAAATAAAAGAGAGAAAGTGAGAAAGAAAAAAGTGAGTAGTTATATCTCTATTACTTTAAGTCATTATCAGATAGTTTTGGTCTCTTTTTTTGTTATCAAAACTGCCCCTGAAGCCAATTTACCTCATAAATAATTTATAAGGTGGATAAGGTCGTCATTGTCATTTTGAATACTATAGAGTGGTTACTTTACCTTCCCACCTAATGTAACGGCTCGTAATTTTTCTCATCCACTATTCCAATTAGGTTCGTTATCCATTTACTTTTTCACTAATGATTGTCGACACAAAATGGTCGGTAGTTCTTCCACAGTGTCCCACACCCAACTTCCTTTTTTTTTTCACGGTCAACTTTTCATGTCCCTCTTTTGATTCTAATCGCCTATCTCGCAAGAGCTCCAACAAATGCACAATAAGTAACCTTTGATAGGTGTCCTAGAACTGCCAACAATGAGCTTTTCAATGAGGGGTCTTTCTTTACTTCTTCAACTTTTACTTTTTCAATAATTTTCGGAACTTCTGAGTGAAGATCAAGCATGTAGGTTTAATTGTGACCAAAGATATTTACCGTATGTAGTATGCGTCGTTCGCTAGTATTATTAATTTTACCATTATGTCCATATCTTTTTCTTAATTTAATAGTTGTTAAAAATTAAATTTCATATCTTAATGAATAATTTGGGAAAGAGTAAAAGATATTAAAGATAACCAACATTTGCATATACTGGACGTGGACCCGTGCTGCACACGGAATTGTCCATTGTATAGTATATTACAAATTATTACTTTCAGCAATTGAGTATTAATTTGTTATAAATGATTAATTTTTAAAGAGTGTATAATAAGTAAATAAATAAAATATGTAATTAAAAATAGAAAATTAAGAGTAGTTATAACATTATTTGGTAGTTGTGATTATATGGGTGATTTTATCACTTCATTCATATTTGTCTTTTTTTATTTGTTAAAAATATAATTATCAATATATTTTGGGAGTTTAAAAATAAGATCACCTAATAGAAGAGAGAAGATAGAAGATAATATAAAAAATAATAATAAACATAATTATATATTATTATTTATTTGATTAAATTCGTTACTCTTCTTTTGCTGCTTATCCC
>JAOYND010170366.1:0-18905 GCA_025802135.1 Lagerstroemia fauriei | reverse complement strand
TTTGGGGTATTTGATTGATGATTTTACTGTCATGTGCCGTTGTGAAAATAGTTGTAATATTTCCGTAATCACAAAAAAGCTACACATCTTTTATGTTTTTCCAAAATAGACCCCACATGGATAATTCCTAGACCCAGACCGGGACAGGTCTACTCCCTCGGATCAAGATCGGAGCACCAGCAGTGTCCGGACAGGTGGGAAACATGATGGTAGGTCGGGAATCCGATGATTGTGCAGAAATATTGTTGGTTTCAAAAGAAATTTTTAAAAAGTCGTTACTCCAAAACTATTTCTCCTAGTACCGTCGATAGTTCGCGCTTCTAAGAAGTGTTCATTGAACAGTGCTTGAATGCATGTGAAACTCACGTTCTATGCTTTTGGTCGGGGATAGAACACGCTTCCAGTTAGCGTTCTATGCACTATGCCCTGTACGCACCATTTCAAGCAACAATAGACCACGTAGTGGAAGAGCATTCTATGCCTGAAATGCACCATTTTAGTAAGTATATAGAACGCGCCTAAAAGGCCCGGTCTATCCTAACCTAAAATTCAACCTGCGAACTGCAGATCGCACATCCAGTAGCTGAGAGAGAAAGGCGTCTGAGTTCTCCAATCTCCTGGGCATTCCCTTCAAATTCCGGTTCTCCATCTTCCAAACACGATCTCTGTGTTCTTCATTTCATCTCCCTCCATTTCTTACTTCCCATCTCTTTTTCCATTTCATCTCTTTTTCCATAACCTCTTCCATTCTCCGAGTTCTTCATTTCATCTCCTTCCATTTCCAGTATGTTAAATTTATGTTCAATATATGAATTGGGTATGCATTTTATTTTATATTTCATTACAAATTATTTTTGTTGTTGATATTGAGATTTCGAATTTTATGGTTTTGCTGAAGATATGTTAGTATTTGATTTTATAATTTGATAATAAAATGAGGTGAAAATAGTGAAGTGAATATATGTTGAAGATATGTTGTTGAATATCTGTTGCTGAAGTGAAATGTTTGAATGAGGTGAAAAATAGTGAATTGGAAATGTTTTCATGATGTGAAATTAAGGATTTTAGAAATATTCGCTAATATATATGTGATATTTCAGTAAATTAAAAATGGTGAATCATGTGAGACTTCTTAAAAATAGTGAAGTGAGATGTCTTTATGATGTGAAATTAAGGATTTTAGATATATTCACCAATATATCTATGATATTTCAGTGAATTGAAAATGGTGAATCATGTGAGACTTCTAAAAAATAGTGAAGTGAGATGTCTTTATGATGTGAAATTAAGGATTTTAGAAATATTCACTAATATATCTGTTCTATTTCAGTGAATTGAAAATAGTGAATCATGTGAGACTTCTGAAAAATAGTGAAGTGGGATGTCTTCATGATGTGAATTTAAGGATTTTAGAAAACGAGGATTGCGGCATGTCAACTCAATTTGACTTCAATACATCACCGAATCCCATACTATCAGAGTCTCCACAAACTATGACAACACTCAATGTAATGGATTACCATCCCATATCTAAGCGGTCAGATATGTTAATTGAGGACCCAATCCCTTTCTTTAATAGAAGGAATGGTGGAGAGGATACATAACATTTGAAGAAACAGAGCTTATATGTTATGACAATGTGGGGTTTGGTGATGAGTTGAAAAAAGGTATGCATTTCCAGCGGAAAGAGGATTTAATTTTTGTGGTGAAGTTATACCACATCAAGCATCATCACAACTTCATGTTGATGAGTCAGATAAGAAGATATGGTCTGTCTATTGCTCAGAGAAAGAGAAGGGATATCGATGGCAACTTCGTGGACGTCAAAAACGTAATGATATTGCGCTCGTAATAACAATAGTTGAAGGACCTCATACATGTGTCAATCCCGTACTAAGTCAGATCATCCACAATTGGACTCTAGTTTAATGAGTCGATACTTTTTAAATCAAGTTACCAGCCACCTGATGTGAAAGTTTCTGTACTGCGACAAATTATTGTTGACACATTCAAATACTTGGTTAAGAGGAAAAGGGTTTGGGACGGTAAGAGAAGATCGATTGAGACGATATACGGTGATTGGGACTCTTCGTACATGGAATTGCGAAGAATCCTGAATGCCATTAAGGCAACAAATCTTGCATCTGAAGTGGCTTAGAATGTTACACCAACAGATGTAGATGGACAAGTAATATTTCAAAGGGTTTTTTGGACATTTGGTCCATGCACTCGAGCATTCCTATTATGTAGGCCTGTTGTGATTATAGACGGGACATTCTTGTACGAGAAATATTCACATAAATTATTGATTGCATGTTGTATAGACGGCGGCCGCTTTGCAGTGCCAATCCTTAAAGTTTGCACATTGTATGGATGAGTTAAAGAAAAGAAAAGCGCCCGCCCCAGAATACTTTGCAAACATGGAGATCGAAAGATGGACATTGGCATTCGATGGAGGTTACAGATATGGGTTTATGACAGCGAACCTCAGTGAGAGTGATAATGCCATCTTGAAAGATGCAAGGAGTCTACCAGTAGCAGTGCTTGTGAAGAAGATATTCTACAACTGTGTTGGATATTTTCAAAGTCGACAAGATGATGCTAATGCAAGTATAAGTTGAGGGGAAACGTATACTCCATGGCATGTAGAGAAATTGCAAAAATGGCGGCAGAGGTCAAACGAGCAGATAGTTACAAAGTTTGATCAAATAACAGGGTCATTCGAAGTTGTTACCGATGAACGTGATAGAGGGCATGGCATGGGAGGTGGTCGGACCCATGCAATTAATCTAAATACTCGAGAATATTCTTGTAATAAATAGCAAACATATAAAATGTCATGTTCTCATGCAATGGTTGCAATGGCATACATTAATGTTGATAGTATCCAAACTGTAGAGCCATGGTGTACATGGATGCATCAAATGTTATGCTACCAAGCCTGTTTCCATCCTCTCGGTGATAAAGCCACTTGGCCAAATGTGGATGGACCGATCATTCTTCCCGACTGTAACCTCATTCGAGGTATTGGCAGACCTAGGTCCAATCGTTATCATAACGAGATGAATGTAAGATGACCGTCATCGACCATTACTTGTAGCTTCTGTAGGAAAGATAATCACAATCGAAGAAGTTGTCCTAAACAAAGAAAGGTCGAAGGCTAAACATGTTATTTATCATACATTGTTTACAGCGGTCCTTTAAAATAACTTATACAATTTCATCGAAATATAACTTAAACAATTGTATTGACATTTTCAGATGGATCCAAACCAATTGACAGATCACTGCTATGATTACAGGAGAGCCACCGTTCAAAGGCAGTGTGGACAAGTGATGTACGTTAATATTTTTAATAATTACTCCTCATTCATCATGAATTAGTTGTCGTCTTATTAGGTTTTTTTAACCATTATTAGCATGCGTCATGAATTACTTGTCGTAGCCGCGATGCTATCTTACATCGGGATGAGCACATGATTAAGACGAATAAGCATCTTGAGCCTTACCTACAACATGCAGGATTTTTTAGCGTTTGGCAGATCCATTCATCCAGTTGGACTGGCATCTCATTACTGCATTAGTTGAGAGATGGAGACCAGAGACACACACATTCCATTTGCTATTTGGCGAGGTCGATCTGACGCTACAGGATGTAGCGATACAACTGGGCCTGCCCGTGGATGGTCATCCTGTCATTGGCAGTGTGAGAGCGAGCAGATGACTGCGAGCACCTACTTGGTGTTAGGCTTGATTCTCGCAATATAACGGATGGACGACTTAGGATGACGTGGTTGCAGCAGCAGTTCCAGCAGGTTCCACCATATGCTGACGAGGCGACGATCATATGTCATGCTCAGGCATACATACTTCAGCACATGGGTGGGATGCTCTTCGTTTATAAGACATCCAACATGGTCCACCTAATGTTCCTGTCGTTACTGGAAGACTTTAAAGCTGCAGGTCGTTACAACTAGGGATCAGCACGTTTGGCGTGGTTGTACCGCCAGCTTTGCATTGTTGTGATTTATCAGCTTGTGAGTTAGGAGGGGCATTGATATTGTTACAAGTTTGAGCCTAGGATAGATTTCCACATATTGCCCCAATTCGCCGGTTCACTCATGGAATGAAGGTCGTCCATTGGCATGCCGCCATGTTTGATGTTACCCAGCTGGCCACTCACGTCGTGTGGACAGTATAGAGATGCCATAGACAAGCAAACATGTGTGCAGATATGATATTTTCATGTTCATTCCATCATAGTTTAAGTTAATTTCATATGTAGATTGTATGGATGTCGTACACGGATGAAATCACTAAGCTACTGCCGGATTATTGCATTGAGTGGAGTGACATATGGCTTGCCCGAGTTCCCCTCATTTACTTTTATATTGTGGAACGGCACTTTTCAGATAGGGTGGTGCGACAGTTCGGGGGCATTCGGAGGATACCTGCTGATTTTGACACGTTGTCAGAGCTACACCATATTGATCTTAGAGGGAAGACAAATGAGGATTGGGTCAGAAGGCATTGGCCTTACATTCGCATGTGGCAAGATAGACGCGATAGTATCGTCCAATTAGATTTTGATGATACTTTGCTGGGTTCAGTGGATGATACCTATTATGCTTGGTACCACAGAGTCACCAGGCGTTACATTGGACGTATAGGCGCGATGCTCGGAGCTTTGGTAAAAAATTCAACATTATAATTGTATTTATTATTTTATATAATTCATGTTCTAATATTCATCGATTGTCATGCAGGCCGATGCTGTCCGAAATATAGACCTAGCTGATTCATTTGATGAAGCTTGTCGGATTGCTTGATCTTGCACATACTTAATTGGCAATCACAGAGGTGTGACATTGTTTCCTCCTGACCAACAAAATCAACTAGAGATTCGTCCAGCTCCTGTAGTCCGTGGCAGAGGACGACAAGCTGGAGGTCGTGGCCGTTGTTAGGATGCATGACCAGATCGGGTGCCTTCTCCTGTACCTCATTCGGATCCACCACGCTCTCCATCTCCGGCTACTGGTCCTCTTGCAGCAGACTTCTATGCTTCACCTCCTCCACCGGACGAGGCGAAGCCGATGTTCTTCACACCGGATCCTACGGATACATCTACTCATGCCACAGAGACTCCACATGCTCCATAGAATTCCGGGACACGACACATCACTCACCGTACGAGCCATCACTCACCGTACGAGTCATCACTCACCGTACGAGCCATCAGTGTATCCTGACTATTTTGGACAAGACATAGCGGGTCCAAGCAGTTCATCCAATCCCATCGGATTGCCACCACAGATTGCAACAATGAAAATTATTTATGAGAGAGATCGTTGGAGGCGACGATAGTAGATTTTTTCTCTATCACTTGGATTTTCTTTATGTGACTTTATGCGATCATTATATGTGATTTGGAATTTTAAAATTTTCACTTTGATTTTCTATATGCGATAAACATTTATTAATTTGGATGTGAATTCAATATGATATCGACCTGGAATTTTATGTGCATTCAATATGCGACCATTCTATTAAAATATTATAATAGAATTGTAATGGCACTGATAGAATGCATGTGAGAATCACGGTCTATTGATCGTATTTGCCACCTGCGTTCTATGAGTTTACATTTTTAGAAAGTATAGAACACTAATTGGAAGCGCATTCTATCCTTGACCAAAATGCTCCGTTTCACTTGTACAATGCATAGAATGTGAGTTTCACATGCGTTCAAGCACTATTCAATGAACGCTTCGTAGAAGAGCGATCTATCGACGATACCAAAGGAAATTGTTTAGGAGGGACGACTTTTTAAAAATTTCTTTCGAAATTAACAGTATTTCTGCACAATCCTCTCGGGAATCCCCTAAACCTCAAATAGGGATGATTATTTAGACCCAGACCTGTCTCTAATCTGTCTGCTAATTAGCTAAAAATCTCTACATAATAAATATTTAAAAAGTGATAAGTTTTAAATTATTTCCATGAATATTATTTTAAAAGCGTATTGGTGAATACCATTTTAGAAGAACATATTTAAAATGTTCTTTTAAAACGGTATCCAAGGAAATAGTTTAAAATTTATCACTTTTCAAAAATTTGTTCATGAACGGATGATATTTTTGCCCAATTCTCTATCCCATCCTGTCCTAACACTTTAAATTATATTATATTATACTATATTACTATATAATTTAGAATAAATTTTATTTAATTTATATTTACTTTTATCTTAATAAATTAGATAATAATTATTTTATTTTATTAAAATTAAATAAATTCTAATTATTTCAAATTAATTTAACTATATTATCATAAATATATAAATTTATATCGTGGTTTGAATTATATTTTAGAGGTGCAAATTTATGTAACACTATTAAAAGAGTTTTTTCGTAACTAACATCAATATATATATATATATCCTTCTAAACAAATTTTTCGTAATCTCTATTATTTTAAGAGAGAAAGAGACAGTTTTGGTCTCTTTTTCCTTCCAAAATTACCCTTTAGTTTATTTTATTTCACAAGTAATCTAAGGACTTAATTGTCCTTCCACAAACCGCAATTACTTTCTTCCACCGACGTTCCCTTTCCCATTTCTTAACTGCCCACGTTCCTTCTCCTTTAGTTTCTCTTCCCGACCTCCAATCATCCGCCCATGAGGAACCCAAATGATTTTTGCTATGCCAAATCACACAGTATCCCCGTACGACTTCAGTGAAGCATTGACAATTGAAGTTCGAAAGACGAATTCCTGTTCCTCGTCCCTTTAATTTCTCTTCTTCAACGTGTAATTCTCACTCTTATGATGTAATCAAAGTTTTGTGCATCTGATTTGTACATTTTGCCGTCCATGTCCTGTTTCCGTTGATACTCTTCTCCCAATTTTTTTCCTTTTCTCTAATTCGATAGTTCAGATTATAATTCATATATTTCAGTCATCTGATTCACTTGCTGCAAGCAGCCTCTTCGATATCACTAGCTGTGAAGTAAGTAAAAGTCTTACCTTTTAACCATCAATCATTTGCACATACTTTGATTGTTTCATTAAATTTACATGAATCACCAAGTTTGCTGACCACTTCAATTTTTGACATTGCTCACCGTGCGTAGTACAGTTCAGATGGCTAGTTTCTTATATACCCTTCATATTTCATTCCTAAAAGTATAACCTAATTCTCTCTTTTGCAACTGCCTCCCACTCCCGATCTTCATTCTTTATGTTCCTCGGACTTCATCGTCACGTCTACCTCCCTAGTTGTCCGCTTTCCTCCCTGTCTTCTCCTTCACTGCTCACTGGACTCCATCGTCCCGCCTTCCTCCCTGGTTGTCCGCCTCCCTCCCCGGGCTTCTCTCTACTCACTGGCTCCCCGGTCTTCACCAAGCAGAATCAGGATCGTGCAAAAACTAGCAGCAACTATTGTATGTGTAGATTTAGGGTTTGATGTCTCGATTTAAGGCTTGATATTCTGATTTAGGGTTCGAGGTCCCAATTTTTAAGGTTTGGATTCAATACTTTGGTTCAAACAATGTTAGTTGACTGCTTGTTGGATTCAATACTTTGGTTCAAACAATGTTGACTGGCTACTTATTGGATTCAATGCTCTGATTTGGTGGATGTTGTGTGTTATTGAGTATTTATGAGGATCTATTTGTACATCAGTGGAAAGTTTTTATATTTTAGTGGGACCAATATGTACAAACTTGGAACCTTTTTAAATTGCATCGGGACTTGATTACTATTCACTACTTGTTGGATTCAATATTTTGATTTGCTGGATGATGTGTTATTGAGTACTTGTTGAGTTCAAAATTTTAATTTGCGGGATATCGTATTATTGAGTTAATGTTGGATTCAATATTTTGATTTGTAAGATATTATGTATTGGGCCCTATTATACCTCATCGAGACCAATTAATACCTCATTGAGACCTATTTCTATTTAAATTGTATCGAGACTTAATTTTGAGTTCCTTAATTGGATTTGATTTGTTGTATACTTTTATTCGAACTTCACGGGGATGCATTTATAATGTATCGAGGCCATTTTGTTTAGACTCTAAACGTAGATTTGTATATGTGGAACAAAATTTGAGGATTGCTCATGCAGAATGGTTCTTCCTAAAGTTGAATTGGCATAAATATGTAGAAGCATTTAGTGATATTAAAAGTGCATTTGCCAATACACAGGAGATGGGCCGATTTCAACATGGTTGTCTAGTACATTTTCTTGATATGGATTGCGACATGACCGTTAGTGATTTATTAGCAATACATTTATTACTAAGAGAAATTTGACATCATGGGCCAAGAGACGAGATTGGTTTCCTTCTGGATGATGACATATGCTGAAGTTGTCAAGAGGAAAGTTTTGCATAGGGCTAAAATGTTGGGCTTGCTCAAATGTCCAGCAATATGAGCCTCCTATTCATGGTGTGCTATATCGATTTTTTGAACGATAGAATGATATATATTACATTGAGATTTGGAACGTCTTTGTTGGTAGTAACTTCAGACGATGATATGGCGCTGTGCTTGCTACTTTTTGTTGGGAGAATTCGTGTGGGGGCACTAATAGGAGACACATAGTGTCATATTGGTGGTGAGGTTTAGTGTAGAGCCTAGACTAGTTTGATTCCTTCTCTTGGAGGAATCTTGTCTACAAATACTCTATTAAGATATTTTGTCAAGCTCTACACAGTCCGAAATAGGTGGATGGAGTGATAAAGTGTAACTTATTTGGATTTTCATGGGCCACATGTATATTAAATAATTGATTTAAATATCCATTAGTGAAATTATTAGAGTAATACTTTTGTTATTATTATTTGCAGATCCTCACATTTGATATGATTCCAAATGTGGTTCAAACCCTCCCTCATGCAAGGATTTGTAAGTTTGTTGATTGTAGATGTAAAATTTTTATGACATTTATCTAAAATATTAAATAGGTCCTATTATATTACAGGATAAATTGGTTGCAATAAAGTATCAATAGATCTCAATGCATCATAAACAAGTTCCAAAACATTCAATATCTCAAATAACACTAACATAATGACATTATTCATCAACCTAAGCAATAACACATAATCAAGACCTTATACCTCAGCAAATCGTGACACTTAACAATACAAATATCTTAGGGGGCCTCGCTGCTTTTCGTCGGGAGGGTTGAGATTGGTGATTGGATAGAATGAATAGGTTGTTGGGCGGTTGTCGTTGCTTGCTGGTGGAAGTGAAATCGGTGCTACCAACTAATACTTGAAGAGAGAGTTGAGGATCGGTCGAAGGGAGAGAATGGCCTGGCTCAATGCTATTACTCCTGGAGGACTGAGGGATCGTTGCTACTGGTCGCCAGTTACAGGAGCGATCATTGATGCTACTCATAGGAAAGGAGGAGCGGTCGCTAGTCACTGCTACTAGTCGCCAGTTAGGAGGAGCGATTGTTGCTGCAAGTTGTGGCCGCTCGTTGTTATTGCTCTTCTAGTAGGGAGGCTGAGGAGAAAGGGAGGGAACATGATTAGACGGATTTTGAAAATTTTTAAACAATTAATATAAGTCATTAAGGGCAATATTGACTTTTACTATAATGGATGCTATTTTCTCAATTATTTATATATTGGTGCTAGTCTTGTAAAGTAGTGTAGGAGCAATGTTATTTTCCAACTTTATATATATATTTTTATATATTTACTATTTTCTAATCATTCGAGTTGACCACTGCCTCGTGCGGAGCAGGGTACGAGTCGACCCGTCTAGGGTGTGGGGCAAGTCTAGGTCTTTAAATACCTGGCCCGCTCCACCCCATTGTCATTCCTAGGGAAGATTAACCTAATTGGAAGTTAAAGTTTCATCCTTCAACCACCATGGCCATCAAACCAACTTACTAGCAATATCATAACATCAACCTTATTGGCACCTATTGGCTTGACTATCGAAATTGCCAATCAAGTTGGCTCCATCCTTGCCACTTTGTGCCTTAATCAGGTTATATCCATATCTCGGGCAGCCAACAACCTTCACTCCTAAGTCCAAGGTCGTCAGGTGCCTATCCTTGAGATGGTAAAGACCAAAGTTGACCATGATATGGCAAAGACCAAACCATGACAAATTTAAGACTAGTGAAATGAGAATTGAACGCAAAAAATCTTTTTATTAATTTATATTTGAAACAATTCAGAAAGATTTATTAAAAAACAATAGTTTAATATAGTAAAATCTCGGTAGTTGAAGTGCTAGCAGAGCCATCTAATGTCACACTTGAGACGCAAACGCCTTTCAATTATTAATTCTATAAAACTATGGATATTACACTTGGATATAATGATGGAAGAAAAATCTCAAGAAGAATTGATGTTTCTAATAATTTAATAAACTTTTTTTAGCCTTTTTTTTGCTTGAAAAATAATTTTTTTACTCAACTGTAATTTTAGGTTACCATTGTGTAACAACTAGCATTTATGCATGCAATTTTATAAAGTAAAGCATAAATGCATGTAATTTTATAAATGAATGTGCATGAATTCAATTCACTATTTGTACTCAGTGAAACTTTTTCGGTATAAGACAAACTAAACATGTCTTAATGCATTGATTCATGACAGTCAATGAATTTATCTTATGACTAGTCAATCTTCTTTGCTATTATATTTACATATAAATATACTAAATATCAGTTGCATGAGGTGGTAATTAGCTTTCCACCTGTTAATCTCCTTGCTCCCCCATCTTCTCCACCGCTTCTTTCACTTGTACTCAGTTATAAGTAACCAACACAACATAGAGAAATAAAAACGTCAGACAGAAGAAAGAAAACCAAAATTCAAAGACACGGAGAAGAGTAGAAAAGCCAGCGGAAAGGATGAGGATGAGGTAAGGCCTACTATTTAATTAGAGAATAAATGTATGCAGGTTTACTGATGAGCTTTTGGTAACAAGAGTCGTTGGAATTACTTGTTAGATTACTCTAACTGTTTTAAGAAAATTGTGTCTTCGTAGATTTTCAAGAAGTAGCATAAGAAGTAAGAATACAAATAATTCGAATGTGATATGAGCATAAGTTTGGACTTTTGGAAATGCAAAATGTTTCTGGATGATGATTAGTGGGCATTATTCTTGCGAGCCTATTACTGGAATTGTTGTCTTTTCATTCTCGCCGTTGAATTCTCTCTAAACATTATTAAGGTTACTTATGACATAAATAGATTATCCTTAATTATTATCATTGTTTGGGGTTGTAGCATGTTCGTGTCTAAGAAAACATAATCAGGTGAAGGTGAGTAGTATAGTTAATTTCTATATTTATTGTAGCCTTACCTTGCATTATAAATATGAGATTTCTAGCTCTAATATATAGAACATTACGAGATATTTTAATTTGGACAAGTCTACTTGAATGGTTATATTGTTGCACGAGTGGGTTCTCACTGTAGACACCTCATTTTAGATCGAGAAGAAATACTTGAAACCGTGTCCCCAAGAAGATGGTCAAACTCATTCAAGGTACAGAAACTCCTCATGGAATAGAAAGTGAAAAATCCGAGTAAGAACTGTCGGCATTGGCAACTAAGTGGGATTCGGAGGCTTGGCAAGTGGATTTAATTGAGTTAAAACTAAGCAAATTTGAATTCATCATGAATATCATTGAGTTAGCTTCAACTTGACGGGTCTTGGACCTCGAAATTTATCTTGGAGAGGGACACAATTTTTTGAAAGAAGATTGCCCAATCTGTGAACAGTAATTGGGTTGTGGTAGGTTTTGTAGGAAAAATTATATCTATTTATTGGAATATCCAATTTGATCAAGAATTGTGGAATTTAGATGCTAACTCATGAAATATCAAGGAAAAAATAGAGCGAAATATTAAAAGATCCGGAATCAGCCGAAGAAACTTGATCTCCAAGCCTTAGTGTGCAGGCCCTTGCCAGCCAGTTGGGTTCAAAAATTCGTTTCTCACAAATCCTGAGGTTTTTTTGCGGGTTTCTTATTTTCAAGAGTCACTAGCATGACGAATATTCATCAAAAATTTTTATAAAGGAAAGATAAAATTCATGCTCAGCTGAGGAGAAGAAAAAATGGGCAGGTGTAGAACTGATATGGACTTATATTATTCTAGCTGTAAGGACTGAGTAAAAGTGGAAAGGAAATATTGTTGCAGTCCCATTGATTCAGAAATTAGATGATATATGGCCGATTTTGAGCCTCAATATCTTCCTTCTTTCCGGATTTAATTCTTGAATGAAGTGTATAAAAGGAGGAAGAGCTGAAGGCTATGAGGATCCGAAAAAATACTCGGAATCACTACTAAGAAAAATCTGGAGCAGCCACTCAAGGACCACGATTACCACCGTTCTTCGCATAAACGTTGCTGCTGCTGTAATCGCATCCCCAGTTATCCTCTCGGCCTGTCGTTTGATCCAATTTCGGAAGCCCCGAAGCTACCAAGTGGTCATTTCAGGTTTACTACCCTGTTTTCCTTTTCATTTCAGCGTAAATGGTCTGAGTGGTGCCTAAAGTATTTCATCTATATATGAGAAGGTCAAAAATTTATGGATGTTCGTGAAGTTTTATATTTTTCATTCTTGATTCAACGTGCAGAAGATGATCCAAGGATTAAGTGTAGTAATTTAGCCTCTGTGTTTGCAATTCCTAATAAAATCCATTACCTTTCGTGATAAGTTGACACCACTTCGTAGTGATTAATATTCGTTATACTTCACATCATTTGCTCGGTTCCAATAGTTAAAAGTTTTTCATCATGTTTCTAGCATGCTTCGATATACTAAGGTATGGTAGGTGGTGTGTTCTGATTACTGGTTAAAATAGATAAGCTTGGTATAATTCTTACATGTAGTTTACAACATGTTGACATGGTTCAGTTCACTGATATAGGGATTTACTTGTGTCATAATTCGTAGCTTCTTGATTGTGTTTCCCCTTTTTTTACTAAATAGGATTAGGAAAGTCGAATTTAAATAAAATAAGGAAAATTTAGAAATATTGCTAGGGTACCGATTTAGGGTGTGTTGACGGGCTCGCGAGCTTTTCAAATATAATAGAACCCCGGATCCAACTTTGGTTCAAGACTGATTAATAAAAACCTATGTGGTTAGTGTCATACTCCATTAGATGAATAATGGGTTTCTAATCGACCTTAGGACTAGTTCCATAAATGATTAGTGGTGACTCCTTTATATTTTATTAGCCATGACTTCGTGAACTCGATTTTTTTCAGGGTTGCGATAGATTGGCGACTCCGCTAGGGAAAATTTTCAAAAAGCAGGTTCGGGCCCATTTATGTTTGTTTCTATACCTGCCTTACCCTTTTTTTTATTCTTCCATTATCTTGTTGATATATTTTATGCATCTTTTTTATGTTATTCATTTTTTTTTGCATATTACATTGCATAAGAATTTTAGGGACCAGAATGCTTAGACCTAGGGCGATCTTAGGAACCTTTTAGGTTAGATAGAGGTTCCGAGTAGGGGCACAGACAGAGCGGTCCGAGACTGCCATTACGGTCCTGAAATACTCTCGCTTGACTGCCAAGTTTGACGATCCCAAAGGGGGAGGAAACTATGAGTTGAGAGCCTACATGTTTAGATAGCACCTGTCTTTAGAACCAGGTCCACATGCATAGCATTGAGCTTCCAATCATCCGTTGCGATAGTAATTTGAATAAGGCCCTAGAGTTAGTTCTATTTTAGGTTAAGTGGGCCTTTCTTTTGTATTTATTATTTTGATGTATTTTTTCAATTAACGAGCCCCTAGGATAGTTTTCCTTAGAATAGGTGGGCTCTCCTTTGTAATTTTGATTCAAATATTATTTTGAGGCCGTAAGGTTAGTTTATTTTAAGTTAGATGGGATTTTCTTTGTATTTTTTTATTTTTTATTTTGATATATTTTATCCAGCGGGCCTTTAGGTTAACTCATTCTAGGTTAGGTTAGCTCATTCTAGGTTATATGGGCTTCTCTTTCGTATTTTGATTTTTTTCTTTCACGGATTGATCAGAACTGATGTGCATGTACTTTATCTTGTTAGTGAACTAATGATAATTATTGCATCTGCATCATGTTTTCTTAAACAAAACCTAGTATGTATGCCATTCATATTGATGTAACATTCTAAAGTCACTTAACTTCTCATTTTGGTAAGGATGGAGTCCCTACTTGCTTGTCACAACTTGATCGCATACCCTGCCCTGCCGAAGCTATCAGCCACCTATGGAGTTCCATGCGTCCTGTAGAGCAAGCTCGCATATGAGAATTGATAGGAGACGTGACACTCTTAACAAACTTCCAAGTTGAGTGGAACCTCCTTGGAGCTCTAGCTGGATATTGGGATAAAAAGAATGCCTTCTTTGTGATCAACAGAACAGAGATAACTCCAACACTCGAAGAGTACCGAGTCCTCTTAGAGGGCCCAAATTGGAAACAGGGAATCATCAAACCAAACATCGTTACAGGTGATATCACATATCTCTCGCGCCTCTTAGGGGTTAGAAAATTAAACATAGCTATCGAGCTTAAAAATAACGGCGTGAAAGTCCTCTTGACAGAAAATCTTTTAAATTGGTTGAACTTAAAGGTAGAAAATCCCAAGGATGACACTTTTCACCTGAACATCACTCACGGATTTTTACTCTTGGTATTTGGAACTCTCCTATTTCCTAAATCCCCAACTCACATTGACACAACATTAGCTGACGTCGTCCTCCAAGTGGTAGGAGACTGGAACTATGTTATGGCCCTTTTGGCCGAGACGATGACGTCTCTCAGCTTCGTAAAAGATAGGGGAGGAGGAACAAAACGGGGATGTCCTGCACTTTTACAAATTTGGTTTTTCATATTATCAATTGAATTAATCTTTAATTGAGAGAATTTTAGAAAAATGCCGCCATGATAGACATTCGGCTAATGAATGTATCGAATTTATTTCAAATTTACAACCTAAAAGACTTCTTGTGGAAGGCTCGTTGGATGTACCCACGACCCCGCATTTCTTACATGTTCAGTTTTTAAAGGTATTCCACTCATTAGCCATGTTGGCTCCTTAGCTTACTTCCCCACGAGAGTGGTACAACAACTTGGCAGCCTCCAGCGAATTCCCGACACGGAGGAAGATCACCCACTTACTTATGACTGGCATGACACGACAATGCCTCCTACCACACGACAAGCAACCATCGACCGACTCCTCAAGTTTTGGGCAACCCGTAAGGAGTATCCCATGAAGGCACTTGTCCATCCTACAAGAGAGTAAAAAGAGTACGAGGCCTCTTAGGAGTACGTATATCGCTTCTATGTGAGTCAAGATAAGGCTCTTATAAAGCCCGAGGAGGTATTTGGCTCGAAGCCTCCTAATGATTTGAAGGAGCCCGCTAATTTCTATGAGGAGATGGTGGTCAAGCTAGAGCGTCGGAGCAGGGCATGGCTGAATGACGTGCTCATCTTGAAGAAGAAAAGTGAGCAAACTCATGAAGTACTAGTTCAGGCTCGTGAAATGATCGTAAGAAGTTGCAAGCAAGTAGCTCGATTAAGCGCTTCCTTGAAGAATTTCAAAAGAAAAGGAAGAAAAATTATGAGTTTAGTATATGCCATTTGCTTTTGTAAATACCAAGGAACAAGCCTTGGAAACACTTAATGAGCTTAGGGTGCGAATAAAGCGACTTGAGAATGGGCCGAAAGATGTTGATTAGGCTTTTCTGGAAAATGAACATGTTTTATAACTTGTTATCAATATGAATTGCAATTTACTAGTGAATTTTCTCATGATACATCATCACATACCGAACTTTCTATTTGCTCATTTACTTTTTTTTTTGTTAGGTTCCATTATTATATCTCCGGCTTGCTGTAGTCCCATCCGCACGCGATCTAGGGTAAGAATGGAAGAACAACATCAAGGGCAATCTCAGTCTTAGCAAGCTAATAACTCTGAGCAAAGAATTACTCAACTCGAGAATGTCATAGCAAACATGACCACTCATATGGCACAATTAATAGCGCTCTTCCAAGTATAGGTCACCGGAGCTGCTAACTCCGACCCTTCGCCCGCTCCTGCTCTCACTATTGAGCCTGCCCCTATCCAAACTCCACCCCCCACACAAGACCTTCCAAACCTAACTCCACCGACACCTCAAATGGCCAACCTTGTCCATGATTCATGTTCTGAATGAGCATATCCAACTCCAATTACAATCCAATTGTCCTCAAATGAGGAGACTGGGTAGGAGAGACGACTAAATAAAATGGAAAAAAATGAAGGTTATTCAAGGACTTGACCAGTATGGGAACATCGATTATACCGATCTATGCTTATTCCTAGATATGCATATCCCGGAAAAATTTTAAATGTCAAAATTTGGGAAGTACGATGGTACTGGCAATCCAAAGACCCACCTCTATTTGTATTGTTTGAAGATGACCCCATATAAAGACTATGAGAAATTCATGATTCAGACGTTTCAAGAGAGTTTAAAGGGTGTGGCCTTGACTTGGTTTGCTAACCTCAAAGTAGAGGATATCTTGACATGGGATGATTTAGCCAGCTTATTTCTCAAACAGTACAAGTTTAACATTGACGTTGCCCCGACACTCCTTGAGTTGTAGCGGATGGAAATGGAAGCATGTCAATCATTTTGAAAGTATGCTCAAGAGTGGAGAGCGAAAGCATTCCAGGTTCGCCCTCCCTTGACTAACAGTGAGGCTATTTCACTATTTATTTGAACGCTGAAAGGTGCGTACTACTCGCACCTGCTGAGCCATACTTCTTCAACATTTACGGACCTAATCACTACTGGACGAAGAGTGGAGGATGGAATAAGGTTGGGAAAGATCGACGATCCGTTCAAGAAGAGCTGTACAGAAGCATTTAAGAAAGTCATTCCCGGTAAGAAGAAGGATGAGACTGTGAGCACGATATATTTGGCTCAGATACCTCAAGCAGCATCTCAGGTATTGCTGCCTATGCCTTAGATTCCTCTGACGACTTGAAATGCACCAAAAGGATGGACCCCGCCGAATAGGAATCGTCGCCAATTCACCCCATTACCTGTCCCTTTGTCAGAGATATTCAAGAATTTGATGGAAAAGGGAAAAATTGTACCTGAGCCAGGGAGGCGAGACTACCAGCCTCAAAATCCCTACCCAAATGCTAGTGTGAATTCCATAGGTGGCCATGCGGCATTCTATTGATAATTGCATTCACTTGAGGCATAGGGTGCAGGATCTCATAAATGAGGGCCACTTGGTGTTCAATGTTGCAAGGCCTCCCAATGTTAATGCCACTCCCTTACTCGACCATTCAAACGCACAAGGACCATCAATCCATAATTGATTTCTGCCCAATGGACAATGGTGAAGAAGTTGTTTGCGTCACTCTGGAGGCACCACTTATCATTTATCTCGATTCTTCTTATGCTTCGTTTGGCATCGGAGCCATCTTGGAGGAGGTGTCTACTAGTTCTTTCATCCTCCTGGCTGTTGAAGGCGAGGAGCCAACCAATTGGACTACAGTTCCACTCTTCCGGACCTTAGTTGCCGATGAGTAAGCCTATTTGAGTTGTATGTTGTTCCTGTGTGCGGCATAGCCATGAGCCCACAATGAAAGAGGGATCTTGTCATGGCCATGAGCTTTTGAATAATTTCCTAATAAATATTCTCAATAAAATCAATCTCTTATTTCTTCTCCATATTCTTTTCATGCCTTGCATTAAAATCGGCTATTTTTCTCATTGTCTATGGACCACTCAAATTCAAGTAAAAAACAATGCGACAGTTTGAGCCCTTTTGAGATACATTTCGATCGCTTTGCCCCTATACTTTACGGGGAGGAGTCGAACGATGATGATGTCCCGAATGAAATCATGGAAAGTCTTGACCGATTCGAGGAGAACAAGCCAATGACCAATTAGGCCATGGACACTATCAATATAGGCACAAAGGATGAACCTCGTTACCTCAAGATTGGAATGAGTCTCGACACCACGAAGCGATCTCGGATGATTGATCTTCTAAAGGAGTTCCAAGAAATTTTAGCTTGGTCCTATGCTGATATGCCAGGCTTGGATCCATCTATTTTGCAGTGCTTCCTATTAAATTGGAAATTCCTTCACTGAGGGTCCTCGCTGAATCCAAACTGGAGGAAGCCGAGTGGACAAGGCAATGTTATTAGCAACTGAACCTTATCAATGAAAAGAGGCTCACAACACTTTGTCATGGCCAATGCTATTGGAAGCGCATAGCCCATGCCTTCATCAAAAAAGTTCGGCACCGTGAGTTTCAGCCAAATGACTTAGTATTGCACAAGGTGTTGCATATTACCCCTAATTCCTGGGGCAAGTTCGCGCCAAAATATGAGGGCCCCATGTTGTTACGAAAGTTCTCTTGGGCGGTGCTCTGATCATTACTGACATGGATGGTCAAGAGATCCCAAGCTTTCTCAATGCTGGTTCTTTAAAAAAATATTTCCCTAAAGGCGCATTGACGTATGACTTCTAAATAATATTTAAGAGACAAAGAAAATGATGTTCTCGCTAGGCTGAAAATGCGAAAGGACAGTCTAGGTAAAAGTTAGGGAAAGAGATGTGCGACTGAAAACTCAAAAATGGGCAGCTATAGCAAAAGGAGAGCTGAATGATATTCTCGTTGGGCGGAAAACCTGAAAGGGCAGCCTAGGCAAAAGTTAGGGAATTGAGAGATGAGGCTACTTCTCCAAAGGATAGTGTAGCAAAAGGAGAGAAATTTGAGAGAAAGGAAATAAAAAATTAAGTAAAAAAGAAGAAAAAAAGAAAAGAAAGAAAAGATACCAAAGGGGGTTGGTCCGAGTGGTAAGCAGCTCGGCACCGCTTAAGGAGGTTTCGGGTTCGAAACCTACCGT
>JAOYND010169288.1:0-18935 GCA_025802135.1 Lagerstroemia fauriei | reverse complement strand
CTTCATGGGCTTGCATATGGGCTCCAAACATTTTAGCCCTATATACTTAAGTTCAATCTCATCCTTCAATTATGGGATCCAATTTCCCATTCAAATATCATTTTTTCCAACAGTAACAACAATGAAAAAGATGATCATAGAGGAGCAGAATCATGAAGAGGTAAATTGGATGATGGATCTCGATCCAATTGACAAGAAGCTAACGATGTTGCAGAAGTTTATTCTTCTGGGGCAGAAGCAAATGCAAGCGAACCTCGAACCTGCACCTGACAAGAAAACAATAACTGTCAAGAAGTTGACTCTTGAGGATTGGATTCGGGCATCTCAAGCCCAAAGTTAGAGCCCCACACCAGCAACAGCGAGCTCTGTGTTTTCAAGTCCTCTAGGAAGGTACACCCATCTTTCCCAAGAAGCGAAGCCTGTGATGGGCTCCAGGCTGAAGATTGGGTACGAATAGCCGGACGAGAAGACAATCAAAAGTCGAAGTTGAAACATGCATCAAGAGAGATCAGTGGCAGCATCCAGAGCGCCTGTGAGTATTTCCAAGCACCTGATGAGTTAGAAAAGGCTACTGCTGTCTGACCAAGCCCATTTCTAGGCCGGTCCATAAACATCGACGACATTTCACTGGACATTCACGTCACTGCGTGTCCTGGTTGGGTCGAAAAAATGGAGAGATGCAAGGTCGGTGGAAATGAAGAGGCAGTTGGGCTGCTAGATGGTTCTCATACTTCAATTGAAAGAAAAGAAAGCAACGCCAGCGGATCCCAAAGGAGGGTCACGTTTAGGTCACATGAGGAATCTGCCATCATCGAGATTTACTCTCCGTTGGCCGGAGATGATGGAAGCTATGCCCCGAAAGGTGATAAACAATTTTTATTTGTTGTTGTCGGAAGACTCGGAATTATTGATGGAACCAACCTTTGTACTCACACCGGATTCTTATAATTTTCTTATTCAAAATATTTCGGTAAAGTCATAATGTTAATATTATGTTCTGACATCGTTCTGCAATACCACCAAAGGCAAAAAACTGTAAGTTGACGGAAACATCAACTTGCAAGTTATCTTCCCACAAAAAACATGATCAGAAATTCTAACATATACATACAGCAAATATTTGTGAACATTCACGATTTCAATATTGATCACAAAGGACAATAGTGAATCCGAGCTATCCTGCTTTAATATTGTCACTGAGATTTTTGGTAAATTGTAAAAGCGCTCATCTATGCTAGAACATTGACCATTTCCCAGTCCTATGGATAGAACCAAAGTTCCATGAGGAATTGAGAACCTCCAAACATGGTTAGACAACTTCCTGATCATGATGTTGCCCAAGGGAAAAGCACAGCAAGGGTCTCAACAATATCATACGCTATCCTCATTTTTTTCTCAACACCACATAGTTTGATCCATTTGTCTTCTGAATCTTTGAGATTCTCCTCAGAATCTCTGCGAATGCATCCTTATCCTGCACCACCTCAAATGAGAGCTAACAAAAAAAGCTTATCAGAAAAGTATTAATTGATGTAGGAAAGGAAATACATTAAGGAAATCATCTGACATGGCTAATGAGAATGAAAAGTGATTTCATTCACTCGTTAATGTCTTTGGTTCACCACAATGTGCATTAGTTTTGGATCAATTATGGCCGGAGGATCAATTATGGCTGGAATCTCAGGTCCTTATGTGAGAGCATGGCATTTGTCAATTATGCATAGATTGGGTAGAGCATACTGCTTCTTGCCAACCACCAGATACATAGTTGTGTTTTTTTTTTTTTTTTTGGATAACCAAGGTATCCATTTCCCTTCGGACCCGACTAGAGGGGGTTGCGACATCTCCTCCTTGGAGCACACGCAATAGCTCACAAACCACATGTGCCGGGTAAGCCAGACGAACCTGATGGGCTCGAGGGCTATAAAGCCCCCACCCACGAGGAAACATCCCTTGGCAATGCGCCACTGGGGATTCGAACTCGGGAGGTCTGGGAGGACCTCCCAAAGCCTGACCAGCCGGGCTGCCCCCTCGTGGAGATACATAGTTAGCTGTTATCATAACAACTTAAATCTTTATGGTCAATAAAAGCTTCTTTAGTTGAGAAGAAAAGAACTGACCTTCCGATAGATTAAAACTTCCAATCTCTTAAAGTGGACATTTTTCTAAACATAATTTATCAATTTAGAATTGCTTGCTGTCTCTTCCGTTATCCAAGCATTCAATATTTGACTGATAGGAACATCACTTTAAGATCTCAAAGATCATGGTTTTCATGTTAGACAAAATTCTTTTACATTAATAAATATTTGCGTTGGTTTTTCATAGTTCTCTGCAATATGGGTTTTTCATTGGTACTCAGACACACCCAATGCACATGCATGCATCAAGAGGAATCAACAATAATCTTCTCCATTATGATTTTCCAATTAAAAACAAGCAGCAGTTCACTACTTGAAAACAGAAAAATATCACGTAACAACATAAATAAGAAATTGACTTAATGATATACCTCACGATTTTTGAGCTTGTCTCTGAATTTAGCAACAAGATCTTGGGTAGTAATAGGTGATTTTTGCAGTAAAAATGCCCTCAACTCTGCCTCAGCAACGGGCCCAGCAGGTGATGCTGATACTGTCCTCGAGTCCGCAGGCACATTCTTGGAAGATCCACCGCTTTTTGATGGGGTCACGTTTTCTTCTTTAGCAGATGATCTCTGCTCCTAATCATCCGAGAAGAATAAGCAGATTTGGAATGAGGATTCTGCGAGATAACAGACTATATTCCTAAAAACCTGGAGCGGACCAACAGGCCTCAAAGGACTGCTCAGGAATCACCATCTTTGCTGCTATAGTTCTCTGAACAGCAGGATCAACAAAAAGACCCTTTGAAGGGCGGATGAACAGTAGGTTCTTGCTTTATGCTAGTCCCTTTTTCTTTAATTTTATATTTGGTTAGTTGTATATAATTTTATAAATCCTATAGGTCCTATTTGATATCCAGTTGAACGCACGAACCTAAAGCTCAGTCAGTCAATGAACTGCCACTAACTTAGTTATCCATGCAGCGTACAGTCTTAACAGGGTCTAAAATAAAGATTCAGAAAGGATGAAGGAAATGACGTACGATTTCGGCCTTCATCTTCTTCGAAGGGACAGAGTTTGGCCCCTTATTGTCATCACCATTCAATTTCCTCTTCCCCTTGGGTGCTTTTGAAGCTGGCGAGACTCCCTTAGCAGTACCTGTAGGCATGGGCTTTACAGGGCTGTCTTCTACTTGTTCCTCTTTGGGTCTTTGGTGCCAGAACAGGAGACACCCCAGCCTCATCTTCCATCTGGAAAAGAAAAGAACTATTGTGAGTCGAGACAAGTAGATAATAAGTATTTTAGGATAGCAAAAATGATTTTTGCGCTTGCAGAAAAATTTATATATTTAGATATGATACATCGTCATCGTCATAGTCATCATCCTGGTCTGATTCATTAAGTCCAGCTGCTTTTCCAAGCAGCTTCTTCAACTCCTTCCCGGATTTACTCAGTCCTCCTTCCTCTTCATTAGCTTCATCCTCTTCATCATCGTCCTACAAAAGTTCGTGTATGCAGGTTATTACAATCATACTTCACATGGGCTTGATCTCAGCATTTTAATAGATATTCAGAGAACTATACATATGGATGGAAAAGAAGAACACTAATTACCACAGAAGAATTCCATATCATTTCAATACGAGGTTAAGTATTAAAAGATGAGTATGAGGTCAAAATTGTCTTATATTTAGAGGCAATTTTAACTGGTAACACAATGAGGAAAAACAACATACCAAGCACAAATAACCGAATACAACTTCGTGCATTACAAAACCACAAGTTCATTCAGAAGTACAATTACATCAAATCCAGATACCCTACGATGCCAAAATTATTTATCAGCTAATAGTCTCTAAGTATGATCTCTTATAGGTGGAACCTCTGCTTTTAGAGACGAGGGACTTCAAAAAACTAGAAGACAGAGAGCAAGTATGAAAGTAATGGTGCTGTTACACAGGTATAATGGAAAATGTTGGATACCGGAGGGCAGAGGGTGTGGACGGGGAGAAGGTATTATCTCTAGACTGATGAAACAATCTGCAGAAAAATTACTCATTCAAAATTGAACAATGTGGAAAAGAACTATCTGACAAAGGAAGCAGTCACTAAGTTGATAATAAAATGAACACCAAAGGAAACATAACAAGTTAAATAACTTCTGCATGACAACTCATCAGAAGGTAAAGAATTCTACTTCCTCAATGGACATGACCTAAAACACCATCAACTCAACAACCTTGATTGCCACAATAAGAGCAAGAAAAAGCCATACACCACATTTATCACTTGCTAGTAGATTCTGCATCAGATAAAATTCCAACCAAATTGACATAAAGTTTAGTCAATCTACACTTTCTGCGCTAAGGTGTAAGCACCACAATCACAACTTTGATAATTCACTAGCTGGATCAATGTACTTCATATACAACCAAAACATCCTTGCAACTATAGTAGAGTGAAATGTGTACAGACCTTAATTTCTGGAGGAGCTGCCTCAGGTGCCAGATCTTCTCGTTCCTCAGGATCATTTCCGACAGCCTCATCATCGTCAGTGAAAATTTCTTCATGCTCCCAGTCATCACCTAGAATGAACTAAGAAACATCCATTACATGAACTCACAAGATGCACAAGAAATGAAGGGAATCTATGTATGTTTATCATATTCTGTACATGCATTTTTTTAATTATACTAATATAGTCCAAAATCTCAAATTTTAAGAGCAACGTTTATGCAAGTATAAAAGTAGATCTTGAGCAATCATAAAATTGTAAGAAACCAATATGCAAGGTAAGCAACAGCACCATGCCATTTTATAGCAATAAGACTCATAAAAGGACATAAGTGTAACGTTAACCAGCGTACAAGAGACAAAACAAGAAGTAAACTTAAAGATAAAGAAAACCATCAAGAAAATAAATGAACCATCCAGAATAGATCAATGCCTTTTTACTGGGATCCAGAAATAAATAAATTAAACTTTTTCTTGTTCTTGGATTCAATCTTTATTCAGCCAAAGCACTCACCCTTCTCAATATCATCATCATCCATATCTAGATCACCTACTCTTGGACCTTCATCGTCATCATCAGCATCTCTTTTATTAAGACCAAGTCTACTCTTTCTTGCAGCTTCTTCTTCTTCATCTTCCTCTCCCTTATCTGAAACATGACCTTCATTATCATCACCACTTGCTTTTTTATGTCCCCTCCGACTACCACCACCACCACCACTTTCCTTGTCATCAAACTTCTCAACCTCGCCAAATGCAGCAGCTCCATTATTTGCAGCTTTCATCATCCACCTCTGATAACCATCTGCAGTTTTTTTTCCTGTTCCTCATCTTCTCTTCTGCTTCCTCCAATGTCAGCTGCTTGTGTTGTGCTACCTTGTTAAAGTTGTACCTGTCAAGCATGTCAAATATTACCAAACTGTTTTAACAAAGTGACATAACATCAACTATCCAATAGACTTGAATATGCAAAGGATCGTATAGCATATTAATGTGTAGAAACAAGGAGAACAAAAGTCTACCCCCCATTTTGCCTACACAAAGTGTAACATTCCTGCACAAAAATGCAAATTATCTATTTCTAGTGGGTTTGTAGGATTCATCATCCAACTGTGTGCAGAGAAATTTCCGTGACCAATATTCTGCATTGAATCTGCTTGTGGTCAGTCTTGACTGATGCTTAGATCAGTTCCTTGCTAAGACCAAAAGGGACCACAAACTATAGGCCAGCAAAATAATACTTGCAGAACACTGATCTCAAACCCAACAGAGCAAAGAAGTTGGGAGCTGAAAGTGCACTTGTGGCTCTGATAGATCAATAGTCTTAAACAAATAAAAAGGAGAGAAAAATAAAAGGCAAAAGATAGACTTAATCATATACGATGGCGTTTATGCATCATATGTACCAAGAGCCAGCAGGAATAGCGACAAACTCCTTTCCTTGCAGCATCAGAAGGTAATAAGTCGCTGACTGTGAACCTTCAAGATGTCCCTGGTATTGAAACTGCCCTGTCTCATCCTCTAGGAGCCAAGGTTCATTCTTATACTTCTCCTAGAAAACAATTTTCAGAAGCCGTAAGTTTAAGGCCAGGCCAAAATTTATTAAAGGAAATGAATCACTAAAACAATAATCAGATAAGCAGAGAAAAACCAGCAGTTTATGCAAATCCATCAACAAGAACAATTACAACTAGCAAATCAAGTCCTTGAAAGAACTTGACGATAAACAGCCCACCATTAAGGGGGGAAAAAACCATTAATCAGATATTAATATTCAGACTGCGAATACAGAAAAAAAGTTCTGAGAAAAGATCAAAGAAACTAAGCCTGAAAAAGACAAAT
This sequence comes from Lagerstroemia fauriei, assembly GCA_025802135.1. Lineage (NCBI taxonomy): Eukaryota > Viridiplantae > Streptophyta > Magnoliopsida > Myrtales > Lythraceae > Lagerstroemia > Lagerstroemia fauriei. The sequence goes on along the minus strand of JAOYND010169288.1, from coordinate 12,495 downwards.
CACTGCAGTAACTCACACAGAAAGCATACAATATGCCAAAAAATTCCACCAATCTAAAAGAACACATTAAAGTAAACCCTGATATCCACTCCCTTATCATGTCAGTGATAAAGATTTCGGTAATTTCTTAACACACTAAATTCTTCATGAAGTTCCAACATATAACCAGATACTGGAGCACCATAACCACAAGCTTTTTAGGAATTTAAGGGGCCGCTAAATTTAAGACACGGTAAATCTAGAGCAAGAAAAGCCGAATGGGCAGAAGCAAGTCAGGGAACCAATACCCGCAATGCATCAGTATCTTGGCGACCTTGGAGGCCTTCCTTGTGGGCAGACCATTTATTTTCAGGGCTTTTCTTCTTTAAAAAATTTGGCAGCCCAGTGACAAATCTGCCAATGAAGTAGTTCTTATCACTGCCAGGACTGGCTCGAACGTTGTACTCCTATAATAAAGGAACAAAAACATACATAAAAGCTCAGATAATAAAAACTCAAAAGTTAGCTCAGCCATGAATCTGCTGATGAAAGTGCATGTCTCCGCGAAGCTAGCCCAATCACTACATTCATATAAATAATAATTTCCAGAGCCTACGTCTACATAGAGCTAAACCTTGCCATCAGCAGTTTCAGTGGAAAAGCAATGAAATCACCATCTGGAGCATCTATTGATATTCGGATACAGTTTAGCAATTAAGAGCTCTCTGGGCCCAACCTACTCCAATTTCAACCCACGATAAGAGGACCAGCACTCTGAGCTGAACAGATATACATGGATATAAATGCTTTGAAAGAGAAGAAGGGGGGCCTGAAACGAACCCGAATCACGCGAGTGAGGGTCGTGCCACAATCATAACACTTTGCCCGATTCTCGGCCATGGTTTTGCCGCAGGAGGAACACAGAGTCATGTGCTTGCAGTTGCTACCGTACAGATCGGTGGTGGAACCGCACCCACCGCATGATGGCTTCAGCATGAGGTCAAAAGACATGCTTTTTCCCCTGAAAACAATTTGCCCATCGGAATTTCGTGAAAAAGAGAAACGGATAGGGGATGATACAGTTTCATAAGAGCCAAGGATCGAAGGCAATGTACAGAAATTTCCGTGAAACGAGGCAGCCGCCTATATTGGCAATTGAAATCGAGGGATGATTTTGTTCGTTACTGTTAGACCTGAAAAGTTTCTGGCTTGAGTGGTAGTAGCTCCAGGAGTTATAGGCATATCTAACTTTGGACTTTGAGACTTTAATCATGTTTGGATTTTTTGAAGTCCCCACTAATTATTTGAGGACTAGTCCTATGGTCAATTAGAAACCTATTATTTGTCTAAGGGATCGTGATACTAATCACCTAGGTTCTTATTTATCGGTCTCACTAGAGTTTGGACTCGGGGGTCCTGTTACGCTTGAAAAGCTTTCAAGCCAATCGACACGCTCGAGATCGATACCCATCCCTATGTCTAGGTTGTTCATTTGCTTGCATATTTTAATTTATCCAATTGTTACCCTAATTGAAGTTCAAATTGTAGGTCTGAGGCTGAAAAACAGTAATCAAGATATGTGCCCTAGCATGATACTACACATCCTAATCTAAGTGCAGAAAGTAAATGATTCCACTATATTGAGGTTATAGGCATTTATCATCTCTCTCTCACACTACCTGTCCCATTACAATTGTTCACTCAAATACAATGGAATCCCCAAACCCCACATTGATTCAAGAAGATGTAATCAGATCACATATCAATCAATCCAAAGGGTACTGGACAATTCATCCACAAACAAGAATAACAAGTGAGGGATTAATGTGCATCAAATAGCCTCAAAATAGAACAACAAGTGGTAATCCTAAAACCAAAAAGTTAACAACTAAAGAGCGGGTAAAAACAAGCCTCAAACAATCACAAAATAATGAAACAAGTGACAACCATAAAATCAGAAGTTTAGAACTAGGGAATGTCTAGAAATGAGAATCACTTAATCACAAAATGGAGCGGCAACAATGACAAGCAAGTTAAGGCTCTAATCTCCTCAAAATATCATCAAAGATGGGAGAAATCATCGAGCAATGACCAACAACAACAATGGAAAATTATCGACCCAATTCAATATCGAAAAGTTCATTGAAAGGAGGGAAAAACACGAAACAAGGTGTTGCTGCAATGACTGACAGTAGATAGCCCCTTTTCCTTCGAAAATGTCATTGATATTATGGCAAATAATTGCATAAGGACCAATTGCAACTTTGGAAACAAAAGAGCCTCATTCTCCATTGGAAACACCGTTGAGATCAAGGAATAACATCTAGCGAGGAGCTGCTGTAGCTGCTGGTATTAAATAGCCCTATTCCCCTTGAAATTGCAACGAAAACATGGGAAATCATCGAGCAAAGAAACAATAGCGAATATGGGAACTAATTAGTCCGTTTTCCAATGAAAATGATACTCGAATCAAAGAAAGATGTCAAGATAGAAGTTGCTGCACTATCGGGATGTGCACAGTCCCATTCTCGGTGAGAATGACACTCAAACAAAGATCGGTTATAGTTTGGGAACCGTGAGCCTGCCTGGACTGGTTGCGAACCGTAATCGGCCCGACCCTACAGGTTAAGGATCGGTTATAGTTTGGGACGGCGAAGTGGGCCTCATGAACAGGAATTGAACTGGCCCAGACCAGTTCCTTTTAATTTAAAAAATTGCCAAATGATTGTTGGTTAACCCCCTGCTGTTGATATTATGATTTGTATTATTTATTTGTCCATTCCCGACCAACACTCTTGAGTTTTAGGCCACTTTCCATATATTTAGAGATTAATTACATATTTTTTTGAAATTGGGATTCAATTGTTATAAATGATAGTTTTTAGAGCTTTACATGTGGATCAGATACTGTTGGGAGTCGCTTCATGTGCAGCGAATAGAAAGATGAAGAAATAGCGGGCTCGAGGATTCAACGTTCGATACATTAACTTTAAGAGGAAATTTATCATATTCTCTATATGAGAAATATGGCAAATAAGATGTCATAAAAAGCTTGTCGAGTTAGGATTCCAAATCATCAAACAGATCATAAATTGGAGCTCAAATGAGAAAGTTATGGCAAAAAAAAGAAACTGCATACAGAACAGGGCAACCGCAGTCTTAGACCGCGGTCTACAGAGAGCTTCATGTGAACAGAGGACTTGGACCGCGGTCTATAGAGAGATCACGCATTGGAGGACTTAGACTGCGGTCCACTGGGCAACACACGAGCGGCACACGGTTTCAAAATAGGAAACTTGTCATTCTCGATCCCAACGACTCAGGAAAGTTTCCAATTACCTTCCCAAATTCATTACAACAATTAGTGGCCTGAAAAGAAAGAGGAAAGCGGTCAAAGATTCGAGAGAACATGTAAGTTTCAATAAAGGAAAGTTCAAGTTGAAATATTTCGATAATATTTAGAGATGGCAATGGGTCGGGCCGGGGCGAGGCACGGGTTGGGTCACACATGAGGATAATTTATTATTGTTATGTAAAATATAATTCAAAATATGATACAAAATTTATATATTTATGATAGTATAATTAAAGTAATTCAAAAAATTAAGAATTTACATAATTTTGATAAAATAGAACGATAATTATCCAATTTATTGATATATAAGTATTTACAAATCAAGTAAATTAATTTTAAAATATATAATTATATTGCATAATTATGTATACATATGAGATGGGCGGGGCGGGGCAACATTCAGACCCCGGCACGCCCTGCCCCATGCACAGGGCAGGTCGGCCGGGCCGGGGTGATTTTGACATCCCTAATAATATTCCACCATTTCTATTATATAAAGGGCATCACATCAATAGCCTCTAGGGGAACGACTTCTGCTTTTTTATTCACAATATTTCATCAATTTCAAGAGCGAAGGAAGGCTGCGGACTTGAAGTAAGGATGATGGTTCGAGCTTGAAGATCATGGAGGTTTGATCGAGAGATTTGGCTCCACCACTATCTAGAGTTCGTTCTATCATTTTCGTTTTTGTTTTCATGATGTTGTCATATCTTCCAACTCTTGTATTTTCTTTTATCATTTTGAACTAAACCTCTACATTCCTAGGGGGATCAATGAAACATATTTTAATGTTTTAAGTAAAGTTCTCCTCTCATGTGTATGATTCTATCGAGTTACACCTCCTAGGAGTTATTTATGCATATCTTGTTCTTCATGCTTTCTTTTGGATTAGCTGCCCACTAGGATGAAATTGAGACGGAGAGGAGTCTCGAGAGTGGGAATCGAAATCATGCTAGACATTGTATAGTCTAGATTAATTTATGCTAAGAGGTGAAATTATTCGTGCGAGTGCATCGAGAGATGGTGAGCACCCTAAATTGCCAATTAGGGCTAGTTTAGTAGGCCTTTCAACATTAATCGTCTAGAGATAGAGTGCATTAGTGTGTTCCGCTTAGGTACACCCTTGCGACATTGAGAGGTGCGTAATGAAGTAGTGGGGAAACCTTAAAACCCTAGGTTAATGATATGGTAGAATTAATTTGCATGAGAGAAAAATTTTGCTTAAGACTAGCATATGTGAAGTTGTGAACCCCAGGAGTCTTTCACGTGGCAGACTTTTGCTTGTTTGCTTGCTATTTGAATTACTTGCATCATACTCCAACTTTTCGATTGACTTGGCTTGGAAACGATTGTGCTAATTTTAGTGATTGGTAGGAAAATTCTCATGTGAACGATACTCTATTCACTCTTTATTACTTGACTACGACACGTACACTTGCCTGCATTCTCAAATCCGTAACAAGTTTTTGGCACCTTTGCCGAGGATTCTTTTTCTACTAACCTAATACTAAGCAATTGTTCTTCGACCAAGTTCTTTTTCTTGTTTTCACTTGTTTCTCTTATTATTTGTTACATGTGAAACCTTTTCCTTGCATGCATAGGAGAAACCGAGGAGAGCTACTTGAACTCGATTCGGAGATAGAACACACTCTACTTCGAAGGCTAAGAGAGCAAAGGCAAACCCAAAAAGCCATGGAGAACAAGCAAGGAGGTGATTTGATGCCACAAAACCAGAATCGAAAAAAATCAAGGAGTATGCACAACCTCAATTTCAGAATAAATCAAACATCGCCAAACCACCGATTCAAGCCCACACATTTGAGATCAAACCATCGGTAATTCAAATACTTCAAACTTCTTGTTGTTTTGGAGGAGCACCGAATGAAGATCCTCATGTGCACTTGGCAAAATTCCTTGAGATTTGTGACACTTTCCACTTCAATGGTGTGTCAACCGAGTATATCCGGATGTCTTTCTTCTCCTTTTCTTTGAGGGACAAGGTTAAGTCATGGTTGCTGTCACTCCCACCAAGCACTCTTGACACATGGGAGGCAATAATCGAGAAGTTCTTGGCTAAGTTCTTCTCTCCTTCCAAAACAATGAAGCTAAAGAACAACATCATGACCTTCAAATAGTAGCCAATGGAGCCTTTCTACGAAGCATGGGAGCATTTCAAGGAACTACTACGAGCATGCCCCCATCACAGCATCGAAATGTGGACACTGGTACAAACTTTTTATAATGTTTTATTTGAAAATTATCGTGCTTCTGTTGATGCTGCTGTAGGTGGTTTTCTCATGAACAAATATCCCGAGAAAGCCTATGAATTACTTGAGGAGATGGCACGTAATGGCTATCAATGGCCATTCAAAAAAGCAACGGGATGTGGAATCTGGAAAGATGCCATTACAACTCTTTTGGCTAAGATAGATGCTCTATTCAAGGAAGTGACGGCATGGAAGAACCAAGGAGCTGGGCAAAGCTATGGGACCACCGAAGAAGGAACATACATGGAACCAGTACAAGAATCTCAAGAGACAGCCAATTACATTGATGGCAACCCGAGGAACAATCCATATTCTAACACTTACAATCCGGGTTGGAGAAATTATCCAAACTTCTCCTATACCAATAACAACAATAGGGCCAATCCACCATAAGGGTTCCAATTAACTCAGAAACAACAACCTTCGGTTCCGACCGCATCATGAGATTAGAAGAAACTTTAATTAATTTTATGCAATCTTCTCAAAATACGCATGCTGCTGTTCAATCAAGTTCTAATAAAATAGTTGCTCTACAATCGCAGGTGCACAATATAGAGACGCAAATAGGTCAATTTGCTCAAGCAATCAATTCCTAGCCTATTAGAGCATTATCAAGTGACACGAATATCAATCCAAGAGGTCAAGGACATGAACAAGTCAACGCCATCACACTTCAGAGGGGTAAAGGACTGAACAACCTGCTGGAGGAGGTTACTACACTCAGTAGACCACAGTCTACGACTGCGATCCAAGAATGACGCAGCACCAATACATATCCTTGGGCATTCCAAAACTGCAATATCGACCCTCCACAACCCAAGGGAGCTAAGGGGTGTGCATCGAAGCAAAATTGAACTTATCCACCTCTCTCTTTCCCCCAAGAGCACAAAAGGAGAAAACCGAGTATCGATTCTGTAAGTTTTTAGAAGTTTTAAAGAAATTGCATATTAATATTCCTTTTGCTGAAACTCTTGAATAGATACCGAACTACGTTAAGTTCATGAAAGAAATCATCTCGAAGAAGTGTAGGCTCGGTGATTATGAGACCATGGCTTTAACCGAGGAGTGCAATGCGATCCTTCAATGTAAGCTACCTCAAAAACTCAAGGATTCAGGTAGTTTCACTCTCCCTTGCTCGATAGGTAAAGATTTTGAAGGCAATGCATTATGTGATCTTGGTGCTAGTATTAATTTGATGTCTTATTCGATTTTTAGAGATCTAGGACTAGGAGAAGTGAAACCTAAATCAATTACTCTTCAATTTGCAGATCGATCAATTGCATATGCTCGTGGAGGAATTGAAGATGTTCTAGTGAAAATTGATAAGTTTATCTTTCCGGTTGATTTTGTTATTCTTGACTACGAGAAAGATCGAAACATACCGATTGTTCTTGGAAGACCTTTTGGCTACAGGTCGTGCATTGATAGACATGGAGAAAGGAGAGCTCACAATGAGGGTTGATAAGGAAAAGGTGACTTTTGAGGTATCTGTTCCATGGATCCAATATCTAATGAATGCTTCTCCATTGATGTTGTTGATAGGCACACTGATCACAACTTTCAAGTGGGTCAAAGTGAGGATGCACATAAAGTGGATCAAGATGTTGATCAACATCGTGATGATGAGCAACATGAAAACATGAAGCGGGTGGAGGTAATTTCAAGAGAGCCAAACAAGTTGGCTAAACCTCTAGGGAAACCACCCGATCCAAAACAAGCATGTGTGACAAGGAGAAGTGGCAAAAGGACTACGGTAAGAGAATTTCAGCCTAATCAATTAGTTCTTTACCATGATCATCTATTTAAATTCTTTCCAGAAAAGCCCAAGTTACGATGGTCAAGACCATTCCAAGTGATTCAAGTCTTGTCGTATGATACCGTCAAACTGATGAATGAAAAGAAATAGGTAAAATTCAAGGTGAATAAACATCGTTTGAAGACATATAAAGGGGATCCCGTCAATCAGGAGGAGTCCTCAACTCAAGGACAAGGGGATGACGACTATAAACTTGACGCTTCTTGGGAGGCAACCCAAGATTGGAATAGGTTTTCACTTTTATTTTACATTTTACATTCTAGTGTCATTAGCATTATTTCCTTTTAATTAATTTTCATTGCATTTAGGAAACATGGATCGAATCAAAGAAAGTATCACAAATTTGCAAGCCAGGGGAAAGAGGCACGGTCTACTAAAGCCACCATCAAGAAGCAACAACTAGTGAAGGCGACCGCGGTCTACAGAGACATAGCTCACACAGAACAGTTAGATCTCGGTCTAAATCAGATGAACAAGAATTGGGGCATCTACCACCAAACTAATAAGGCAAGTTCTATTCTCTTAATCTTATTTCACATTGAGGACAATGCTTAGTTTAGCTCTGGGGTGGAAACTACGCCTTGCTTGGATTTCTTGCTTGTTTTGTTATTTCTTGCATGTTTTGCTTTTCTTTTCAACTTTGGTCCATGCTCTAGGATTAGGTTTGCATTTAGATAATAGTTGTTGCATATGCATGAGTGGCTTAGGATTGTATGGTGTGATTGCCTTTATTAGGAATGTGCAATTTTTTTTTAAAAAACCGGTTGGTCCTTATCCCATGACGATAACTAATAGCTTGAAACTTGGAACGTGATCGGATTTGAGATTTTAACTTTCTTCTCATTCAATTTTGTTTTCACTTTGTGTGTTTTAAACCCACTTTAAAACACACAAAAATATGGGGGACTGATCTGGAAGACTAGAGATCCCAAATTGATACCATATCATGAGCATCTGGAAAAAGTGTCAAAGCAATTCGAAAGGATCACTTTTACCTACACGCCACGCACAAAGAACCAGTTTGCGGATGCACTGGCCACGCTTGCCTCAATGGTCAGTATCTGTGGAGAAGACATGATTGAGCCCCTTGAGATAGAAATCAATGAGCACCCTGCCCGTTGTAACATGATTGAGAGCGACAATGATGAACCATGGTATGTGGATATTAAGCGCTACCTCAGTACGGGTGAATATCCAGAGCATGCAGACCCAAAAGACAAGAAAGTCATTCGACGGCTAGCATGCAATTATTTCTTGAGCGGAGAAGTCTTGTACAGGAAATCATTTGATGCGACTCTCTTGAGATGCGTAGATGCTAGAGAGGCAGAGTGCCTAATGAAGGAAGTGCATGAAGGGATATGTGGGCCTCACATGAATGGGCACATGCCAGCAAAGAAGATTATGCGACTCGGGTATTTCTGGACGACTTGGAGAGCTCGGAATAAGAATTAGGTGATGACACTTTGTCTTGCTTGGGGACTGATCTCCATGAGCTTGTAGTAGCAATGCTTGAATTCCATTCATATATGTTTCTTTGCTTCACCTGTCGTTCAACTTTCATGGCATGTAGCAACATATCTTTGAGCTTCTCATAGTAATGCATCACCACTACATCCGCAATCTCACAATTTAGTCCACTCAAAATTTTTACCTCTTCATAGATAATGTGGTCGCGGTTTCATCATTCAAACTTGACAAATACACAATTTTGAAAACCTTGCTTGCATATGACTTTCCTCATATTATTGGATGGTTTGTATTAGTTTTATTATCTTCGTTTCTGCCTTCATATATGTCGACATATGCATTATACTATGTTATGTGTATCTCACTTATATAAGATTGTCATTGAATAATTCTCTCTTCACAAAAACGCATGCGCGTGCCAAACCTACGAATAATTGGTGTATGTTGGAAAATATAACTCCGTTCGGGTTAAATAAATCTTACCGAAACCAAATGCAGAAATAACGGAAGTCGTCCCTAGGATGTGTTGATCACCTAGCCTTTGAACATCATGAGTTGGAGTGCAATCACAAATAGGAAAGCACCCACTATTCCACAACTTAAATACATTCTTCACGAACAGTTCAAAAAATTTCCAAGAAATTCTCTACACTTTTTATCTCCCACTCTCTCAAGCTCTATGCGTTTACACACTTCTGTACTTCACTTGTGTGTTTTGAAAGTGATGGGAAGCTCTCTATTTATAGGCTCAACTCATAGGGAAGGTTATAAGAATTAAATTGAAAAGGAATTAAAATCTTTTTATATCTCATGCAATAAACCTCTCTATAAATTACAATAATTTAATATGTGATTTATGATGGAGGTTATAAAAAGGAGATGAGTTTTTACTATTCTTAAATTGAATTTTGATCCGACTTCCCATCTAAATTCATCATGGATCGACTTAGACCTAATGGGCCTCGTTTAATAACAGTGTATGTATATGAAGCTTCAATTAAAGGTTTTGGACCAACAGAAATAACACGTGTTGGTGGATGAGCCTCAGATATGGACGTGTAAGCTTCTCCATGGATAATCAAGACGGCCTTCACAACTAAACATCCGAAAACGTAGGCCGAATATTCGATATAAAAACAAAACACGCGTCTTACAGAAAGACTCAATCCACGTCACTGGGCTCCACTGTAACCCGTGAACCCGCGGCTAAAGTTTTAGATCCGACGCAGAGCTGGCTCAGTCACAGTACAAAGCTGGTAACTTGCGGCCCCACAATGCATAAATATCTAGGCCTTTGAGACTGGAGCTCCTGCAACCAGCCGTACCCTATCAAAACCCAACTTGCGGGGTGTCTCCTTCTCTTTTTTTTGGTAGAATAGGATGTTATATAACGAGAACTTAATATAGTTCATTACATAGAATGGTTCTCAGCCCGTACACGTCTAGGGAACTGAGTACCACATTCGTCCGCAAGCACAATATTCTACATTCCTACAATGGGGTACTCCCAAAAAGTTCGTTCTCCTGGTGTTTTATTATCCCGTGCGTAGCGTGCCATGTAGTTCGCTGCAGCATTACTGTCCCTGAATATATGAGTCATCTTGTAGTCTCGAAATTCTTGACAGAGATCCCTGCATTCCGAAATTAAAGGGTATAAGTACATATTCATACGAGATGATCCGCGAGCTAGATTAAATAATACCTCGGCATCCAACTCAATGTGTAGGAATTGGATGCCCAATGAGACCGCAAGGCGAAGTCCCCCCCTAAGTGCCCATCCTTAAGCTGTTAGACTATTTGTTGTCCCCAACCCCATGCAGAAACCTTTCACCCATCTGCCTCCAGCATCTCTGAGGACTCCTCCTGCGCCTCCTTTCCCTGGATTTCCCATGACGTCACCGTCTGTGTTGAGCTTTACCCATCCTGGGGGAGGAGGGCTCCATCCCGTCATAATTTGCTCCCTGGAGACCACTTACTATTTGCGGATGATATCATCTTATGTGGGATGACGGATGAAAGGACAGCCTTGGCGATACAAAGAGTACTTTCTTGTTTTTGTGCTATATCTAGCCAGAGAGTTAGTGTACAGAAGTCTAAGATAGTATTCTCAAAAAACACACCGGCTTTGGTGCGAGAGAGAATATCTCAAGGTTTGCAGATACCAGAGGCCGAGGATCTTGGCAAGTACTTAGGCTTCCCAATGAGTTTGTCTTCGGCTAGATCATCCTCCTTCAATTTCTTGGTTGATAAGTTTAAGGAGAGACTAGCTGGATGGCAAGCCAGATTGCTCTCACCAGCGGGTAGAATAGTCCTCATAAATTATGTGCTGAATTCGATCCCTTCTCATGTAATGTAATGCACAGTGCTGCCCAAAAAAATTTGTAAATCGTTGGACCGCGTCAATAGGAACTTCCTATGGGACTCCTCGGAAAACCATAGGAGAGTCCATGCTGTCAGCTGGGAAACCGTTACAAAGCCTAGAGGACATAGGGGTTTGGGCATCTGTACTACTGAAGTTAGGAATCGGGCCATGCTAGGGAGCCTGACTTGGCGGGCTTTAAAAGAGGAAAGGCCCTGGGCCCAACTGGTCAAAAATAAATATTTGAATCCTCAGATCACACAGGTAGGCCCAAAGAATAGCTTGAACAGGGCTGTTGTACTAGCTGGGAAGGAGATTTACTCCCTAGGGGGTCGGTGGGCTCTAGGCAATGGAGCCTTGATTAACTTTTGGTCTGACAAATGGATCAAAGAAGGATCTGTTCAGAAGTTAATCCATGGGCCTTTAACAAGAAATGAGATCAACCTAACAGTCCATAATGTCCTGAATCAGGAGGGCTCTTGGGATTGGAATAAAATTTCCTTTCAACTCCCATAGAGCCTGATGGACATGCTGGAAAGTACCCCGAGAAGCCTGACGGGTACAATACCAGATCAATGGGTTTGGAACTTCTCAACGGATGGCAATTTTTCCACAAAATCAGCATATATGCTAGCCCGAGGGTGGGACCCAAAGGAACAGAAAGCTGAGTGGGATTGGATCTGGAAATCCCGATGTCACCCTAGAATCCAATTTTTTCTGTGGCTTTGTTGCCATGGGAAAGTACTCACAACGGAGCACTTGGCCCACCGTGGAATGAATATTACGGTGAGCTGTGGGCTCTGCAACAATGGGGATGAGAATTTTCTAACATGTGCTTAGGGACTATGAAACAACAAAGAGAGTCTGGAACAATTTGGGATCCCAGTCTCAAAGAAAGCGACTTTTTGTTGCCAGTGGCGGAATGGATAAATGTAAATTGCAATACTTATGAACAGCTTCATGGGGGTACCATGGAGCTATGTTTTCCCACAAGTACTATGGTTTCTTTGGAAACAAAGGAACATGTGGGTCTTCGAGAGGAAACTACCCGACGACCAATTACAGGTGGTCTGCTTGGAGAAAGTGAAGGAATACTTCGCTATAGCCTACAAACAAAAAGTGGGGTGTCTCCTTCTCTCTTATCCTTTTGTTTTACTTTCGCATGAAAAGACTAATTAAAAATTAAAATATATGAAAGCTAACATTCAGGTTACAACTGTTTTACTATAAAATATATATTGGACAGTAATAT
>JAOYND010168215.1:0-18943 GCA_025802135.1 Lagerstroemia fauriei | reverse complement strand
CCCACAGGCCCCCGGTGGTTCCACATCACTCCTTGATCGAGAACAAGCTGTCAAGCCCTCGATCGACATTCCAGCACCTGAAAGAGAATCGGAGGACCCAATCTGTATTTTCTTTATAGATTTTTGCTCAGAGAACTGTACCCGCATAAATTAATATATGAATATTTGTTGCTCGATTTCCTTGTCTAAATTCCGTAGACACGAAATTTGTTGCGTACACAAGAAAAAGGAATCAACCATTCCCATTCCCTATTCATTTTTCTACCTACCAAATGCTCTCAACATGTATGTGAAATGGCTAAATCGATGATTTGAACTGTTCATTGCTATTCAATTGCCCCGGGAATCATATATATCCGATGGGGGTTCAAGTAATAGACCAAGTCTAGTCTAGTTTAGCCCAGTCTAATCTAAAAAGCAAAGTTATAATTGGCGGTTATACTTCTCTCCGATAACTGTCACATAAAGGGATAATTTTGGTAATCCTTGGCTCAAAACTGATAGAGAGACTCTCACTTTATGCCTATTTGTTATATGGCCTTAATATATTAAATCATGCAACCAACATAACCTTACTCTTTTCTTGATATCAAGGGGTATTTAGACTTCATCCAACTAATTTCCACGACTTCGCACACTAACTTGATCTCATCTTATTATGTCAAGCTGACGATGTGACCATGTGGGGCAAAAAATTAGCACTCCTATCAGAGTATGGCTGGCCAATTAAACATAAATTAACCAAACACCCTTAACATACATGTGCAATGGCTAAATGGATGATTTGAACTGTTCATTGCTCTTCAATTGTAAAAAATGTTAGATAATCCTACCTCACAATGACATGGTGAGCAGGCGCATATGACAAGGTATGCCTAGAGGTACTGATTAGCTCCAAGGTATTCGAACCTAGAATCGGCATGACACTTGTACCATTATGAAACAATCAACACATTATTTTAGAATATAATTATCTTATTTTTAAAAAAATTTCTTTTTAAAATTTTTTTACATATTTTTTATATTTTTTATTATTTTCATTTAAAATATTAAGTAAACAGGTCACGTCAACTTCTGTGCAGATATGGCATCCATATTAGCATCCATATCAGATCGCTACATAATCGAGCATTGACGGCGTCAATGCCAATTTAACATTTATAGTAAACTATAACAATTATGAAACAATCCTTAAAGGAAATGCACCTTTTATGCAATTTTCCCATATGAATTTTGTAATCCTCTCTAACTCAATCAACACATTATTTTTAACTTGTTCATTAGTACATGCATATCAGGAAGAGAAACATCTTGGCACTTATAGATTATATCTTCTGATAAGGAAATCCAACAACTTTCTGTTGAATGAAAAATTTATCAGTGATTCGTACATATAAATTACAAAATTTAATTTCATTTTTACAATCCATTATTATAGCCATTTAAAAGTTAAACATGTCTATTACTATTTTAAGGGAAGAGGTGACTTTATGGTGTCACTTTTTTATTTCCTAAAATAACCTTCATCAAATTCTATTTAAAGGCTTTTATCATAGGGTAATACTGTACTTCCACACATTCGCAGCCAGATTTTTGGGTTTTGACTTTGCATCCCACTTTCTTCTCTGCAGCACATCCCACTTTCTTATCTGAAGGAAAACACTGCCCATCCACTCCTTCCTTCCTCCCCATCTCTTCATCCCATTTCTTAACTTCCACTCTTTCCTTCCTCCCCCCATCTCTTCGTCCCATTTCTTTTAACTGCTCCATGAAGCCAACCGGAACCATACATTCGACTTTCTTGGTGGACCTAGCTTTGTTTATTACTTCTTGCATTTCTTATCCATTGCATTCTTTATCTGTTATGTTCCTAATCTGTTCGGTGAATTGAGGTCAGTGATTCTTGCTTCTTGCCATTCCGTTTCTCATTTGTTCTTTGAATCTAGATCCGTGATTCTTGCTTCTTACGTTGGTTCCTCATTTCTTCAATCATTACACTTTTCCAGTTCAAGTCACTACTTAGCCTTCGAAGTAGGGACGGTCGGTGTTTCATCACATAAAGTTTGTGGCTACTCATGCATGCGCTCAACGGTGATTTGTTAGGTGCAGCTGGCGGTACGTTAACCTTCAGTGCCGGGTCTTCTGCTATTCGGTTGTGAGGACATTTCTTAGAATTTGATTGTATAGTGGCTTAATCTAATTTTAATTGAGACATATTTTTTTTTTGGCCGAAAGGAAAGATCATTTATTATTAACCAATGTCAAAAGGAACATCACTAGATACAAATGGATTAACACTACAGTCAACATCAGTAAACAGCTCAGCAAAATCATTGTTCTGGAGATCTGCCATCAACAAGACAGATAAAGAAGATGGTGGTGTTTGAATCCAGTCAACTGGAACCATCCCTTGTCTGTACCAATGTGCTATCAAATCAGCACTCTCGTTGCAGTCCTCCTAACCAGGCTCAGCTTGATGTTCTGGAAATGACCTTTGAAGAGCTTGATTTCTTTAAGAATCGGATTAAGCTCCAATCAACACCCTTTGAGGTATCTGTTAATGCTCTGAAAACAATCTCAGAATCAGTTTCCAAAACAACATTTGTCAAACCCATCTCCTTGGCAGCATTGCATCCAGCAGAGAGAGCCAGAGCTTGAGTAGTAGATGGATCTCGGCATATAAGTTTTCTCCCAAATCCCCCACAAGTCTTCCATTCTCATCTCTCAGCACTCCACCAATTCCACAATCACCCTCATGTTGATCAATAGAAGCATTACAATTGACTTTGATAAAACCAGCAGGAGGATTCTGCCACTAAGTAGGAACTTCTCTTGCGTCTTTTTTGCCTCTGGACACCTATCTTCAATTGATTCGAGTCCTTTCTAAAACACAAATAATCCTCAATTGCATTTTTGAGTCCACTGATGATAAAAGAGATGTTAGGATTCTCCTGCTGAAAGACAGCTTTATTCCTTTCTTTCCAAATGGTGCCACATTGTGAAAGCAAAGTTTGTTAACAACTCTTGTTTCATGTCTCGTTTAGCATCAGGGGAGCAGCACAAAATTTCAAACCATCTATCAATTGAGGTAAAAACTTGCTTATTAATTCTGATCCCTAAACTCTCAAACCAGACATAGTCAGTCCAGTCACATAACTGCATGGAATGCTCGACAGTCTCTTCATGGGAACAGAAGCAACAAGTAGCTGAGACATTCAGTCCCCTTTTCCTCAGTTACTTCTAACAGCAACTGCATCAGAAAAAACCCTCCAGAGGAAATTCTTAATTTTTGGTAAAGCAATCAATCTTCCATATACTCTTTCAAACCTCCTTTCTAACAAAAAGTGAAGAACTTCCTTTGTTGCTTTCTTTAACAGAGCTGAGTTTCCTCAGATGCGCATAAGCTGATTTTACTGTAACTTTCCCCTTCTTCTCATAAGGCCAAACTAATTTATTAGCTTAATTATTCGTCAACAAAGGGATCTCTTCAACTGCTTTAAGCTCATTCTCTCTTATGGATTCCTTAAGAGCATCAAGATTCCAGCACCATAGGTCTTTATCAATCAGACTACTCACTTTCATATTGTCAATATTCCCATATGTACAAAGCATTCCAGGCCTTCTAGTTGGAAGACCGGGTGCCCACGCATCCTTCCAGATATTAATGCTATGTCCATCCCTAACTCTCCACAAAACTCCTGTCTTTAAGCTCTCTATTCCAACTAGAAAGCTACTCCACATCCAAGAAGCTCTTGCCCCTTTCCTTCCCTCCATGAACTCACCACGAGGAAAATAAATTCCTTTCAAAACTCTACTAAGCAAAGAATCAGGTCTCTGATAAGTCCTCCAAGCCATCTTCATTAGCATTGCCTCATTAAAAGTCTGCAGCTCCTTAAGGCCCATTCCACCATCATCTTTAATCTTAGTGAGCTTTTGCCAGCTAATTCAGTGCATTCTACTTTCTTCACTCTGTTGACCCCACCAAAATTTTTCTATCAGAGAGTTCATTTCACTGCACCACTTCTTAGGGAACTTTAAGTAGCTCATAAGGTAGGTAGGAATAGTAGTGATAATAGATTTCATGCAAACTTGTCTCCCAGCTTGATTCAACAACCTCTGCTTCCAACCACTCATTTTCCTTATCATCTTATCTTTCAAAAAGCCAAGAACTTCCTTCTTTGATCTTCCCCATTCGGTTGGCATCCCCAAGTATTTACCATTGAGTGAGCATAAGATGCCAAGTACATGTTGAATTCGACTTCTAATTTCCTCAGAAGAATTTTTACTAAAGAATAGTGAGGACTTCTTAAAGTTAATAGCCTGCCCTATAGCCCTACAATAATCCTCAATGATTTGTTTAATCTTAAGCACATTTGCCTCAGAAGCTTCCAAGAAAAATAAGGAATCATCAGCAAAGAACAAATGGGAAAGAGCAAGACAATGCTTATTTATTTGTAATGGCATCAGCTCCTTTTGGTCAACGGCTGCAGAGACTATCTTGGAAGCATATCAGCAATCAGGATGAAGAGATATGGTGATAAAGGGTCACTTTGTCTGATTCCACGACCTGGGAAAATCCTACTAGTTTTCTTGCCGTTGATACACAGTTGATAGCTAACTGTTGTAACACAAGCCATGACCCAGCCGATCCCATTCTGCCTAAGAGATGATTCAAAGACAGCAATTCCACACGATCATGGGCCTTTTTCATATCAATCTTTAAAGCACAAAACACTTTCTTACCTCTCTTTTTCCCTCTCAAGAAATGAAATACCTCGTGGGCAATGGCCACATTAGCGTGGATAGCCCTCTCAGCAACAAAGGCACTCTGCTGGCAAGAGATAAAGCTTGACAGAACAGGCTTCAACCTATTCATTAAGACACGAGAAATGATCTTATAGAGAAAGTTACAGAGGCTGATTGGACGGAATTGAGAAGGTTCCTCAGGCCCAATGACCTTAGGACTTAGAGTGATAAGAGTTTCATTAAAATAAGAAGGCAAAACACTAGTAGAGAAAAAAGATTGAATAGCAGGAATTATGACAGGGCCTAAGACCTCCCAGTACAATTGAAAGAAGTGACCATTATATCCATCAGGCACTGGAGCTTTATCAGCACCCAAGTGAAAGACCGCCTCAGTTATTTCCTGATCTAATACCTCACTTTCAAGCTGCCTTCTCAAGTCTTCATCAACCAAAGTAGGTACAACCATCAAAACAGAGTCCCAATTTGCAACTCCTTCAGTTTTAAAAAGTTGATCATAGTAGGAGGAAAAGACCCTCAGTACTTCTTCTTCAAATTCCGTCCACACCCTCTTCATTTTTAATTCGACAGATCTTATTACTAGACCTTCTTTGAAAAGCTGTTGAATGAAAGAATATAGTGTTTCTATCCCCTGCCTTAATCCAATTGATTCGAGCTCTCTGGTGCCAAAATATTTCCTCCTTCCTCCATAAGTCATGAATTTGCTGAGTCAATCCTCTAATTTCATCCTTATCGCCACCAAACTCATCACTTTGCAGCACTGATAGCTGAGACAAATTTATGAGGTGATTTTTATTAATCCCATCACGTGTAGTGGCTTTACCACATATATCTCCTGTTCACATTTTAATTGAGAAAAAACTAACCGTCAGTATATTATATTATGACTGAAGCTTTCAGCCTTTCGGCCTTTTGGCGCTAACAAGCAGTACGTGGAGTAAAAATTACACTTTCTTTATTGTAAGTTGTCAATTATCGCTTGAGCTCTCTATCCCATATAAAACTCCCTAAATCGAGGGACCGTGGATAACTGATTAATTATAAGTGATGAAAGATTATATTAGATTTCCTTTGTTCTATTTCTCAAGGAAAAATTTCCTTTGTGCCCATTTGATTTCCAAATTTCCTTCAATGCCGAATGCTTATTTCAAACAATTTTTTACTGTTTAGTACTTATCTTGTAAGCGATTGTTCTTTGTCGGTTTATTTGAGGGCTTAGATTGAAAAAATTGAAGAAAATTAAGAATTGTTCTGTTCACTAGATGAATAGAATGTCATTTCATGTTTGTTCATTATATTTTTCCCGTTCATATGAATGAATTTTTGACCGATTTTATAATTTGTCAATTTATTATGCACATTAGTTACACCTTCTAATTAATAGATTTCATTTTATCGACAGCATTTAAGTCGTTCAATTCTTTCCTTTTATATGCTCGCCGATGTCCTCTGTGCGGAGCGCGGGTGCTTTAGTAAGGGTGTCACTTTTAACTTTCCATAAACACCTTACCAAAAAGTTAATGACAAACGTGTGATTTGTATACACTATTTTTATAAGTAAGACCATAAACGATAAGAAGAATAATTTTTTAATCAAGGTGTACGTGGAGTAAAATTACACTTTCTTTATGTTATTCTAAAAATAACAATGAATCCACCTGCCCCGCATATGAAAAAATCATTGCGAATAGTGGAATTTTATTAATGTTCAATAAATTTTTTTTGTTATTCCAAAATTATACTTTCCCATCCTACTCATTCTACATATATTTAGGATAAGAAGAATAATTTAAACATGAAAAGAAAAAAAAATTGATAAGAAAAAGATCTTACACTGGGCGAAAACAATAATATAAATGTTAAACAATTTTTTTATGTTATTTAATTTTCCCATATTACTCATTCTACTTATAGTTAGGCAAAGAAGAATAATTTAAACATGACAACGCAATTCACTGAAAAATTAAAATATGATCTTAAATTTAGTGGATTCGCAGATTAGTGAATGTGTTTATGGATCATTTCTTACAAGCCAATAATCACTTAATTTGAACTTAAGTGATTATTCAAAAGGTAAATAAAAGTGAACGAAGAGATAAATCATATTGTTCTGTGTTACGATCCAGGATGGTTTTTAAATATAAAAAATAATTATATGAAATTTACTATTTTTCATCAAATAAGGGCATAACTTTTAGACAATAATACATATGAATATGTAATATATTGAGAAATGAAATCATGATCCAATTAAAATAATTACTTTTATTTTCCATAACTACCTTGAATAATATGATTTAATCGTACATCCACATTCTCTTAATGCAAGAGGTCGAGTGATCAACTGCCCCAAACTTCCTCATTACAAATTTAATGGGAAATAATTAAATAACTATACATTGTTTAAACTTATGAATCATTTGACTTATTCTTCAAGTAGCAACTTATCTCACAAAATGTCAGTTATCCAAAGGTATATCATTTACTATTATGTTCTATTGAGAGTCTTCATTGTTCAAAATTTTTTCCCTCATGAAATCTATTCGACTGTGAAGATTGAGTGCATGTCGATACAACAATTGTCATCTCAAACATCTTATGACACTACTGACAGGTAGGTATGCAAATAATGAAAGTATTATTTATGATGTCACATAATTAACTAAATATGCATTCATCTTTTAAAATATTTTTTAGAAAAGAAAACGTGATGTTGCAGAGGCAATTTACTACTTTAAGGTATTGTGTCATATCATAATCTCAATGATATTACAAGTATGTTTTCATCAAATTCTTCATAGGTTGATTGATGTTATGCAGTTATTAAAAATTCAAAGCAAAATCAAGGAGATGACATATCAAGAACTATATCACACCATCACTAGGTAAATTCAACGAGCACAATAGTTTTTTGTTTTGTTATCTCATTTCATCGCCATCAATCAATTTATATCTAACTTAATTATCATTCATTATTGCAAACAGGTGTTGCGTAAATAGGGGTGCTTGCAAATATACGTATCGCACTCAAGTAATAAAGGATGAGTAGAGTATCATTCCTATGAGGACTCGTTCCAATCCACTACTAAGCACTAAAATTAACATGATTGTATCCGAGCCAAGTCAATCAAATAGTCAGAGTAGGATGAGAGTAATTAAAACAACAAGTAAACATGTAAAAATCAATCAAGTGAAAAGCTCGTAGGGTTCACAACTTCACCTTTTCTAGTCTTAAGCAAAGTCTCTCTCATGCAAATTAACTCTATCATGTTATTAACCTAGGGTTCTAGGGTTTCCCCACTAATTCCTTACGCACCTCCCGATGTCGCAAGGGTGTACCTAAGCGGAAGACACTAATCCACTCTATCTTTAGGAGATTAATGCTGAAAGACCAGTTTGAACCAACCCTAACTGGCTATCTAGGGTGCTCACCATCTCCTGATGCGCTCGCATGAATAATTTCATCTATCGGTATAAATTAACCTAGACTATGCAATTTCTAGCGTAACTTTGATTCCCTCTCCCGAGGCTCCTCTCAATCTCAATATCATTCTCGTGGGTGATAAAACCAAAAGAAAGCATGAGGAATGAAATATGCATAAATAACACCTAGAGGCATACCTCGATAGAGACAGATCAAAAGAACTCACTTAAAACATTGAAATAGGTTCCATTGATCCCCCTAGGAATCTAGAGGTTTAGACATAATAAAATATACAAGAGTTGGAAGATAGGACAACATCATGAAAACAAGGAAGAAAGGGATAGAAGGAACTCTAGATTGTGGTGGAATCAAATCTCTCGATCACGCCTCCATGATCTTTAAGCATGGACCCTCCTTCATGCTCCAAGTCTGTAGCCTTCCTTCTTTCTTGAAACTGGTAAAATATGCTGGATGTTGGTGTAGAAGTTTGACCCCCCAAGCTCCTGATGTGATATCCTTCATATAGTGGAAGATCTGGAATCTATCGAGATCTATCTGATCTTCAAATCTTCCCTCAAATATTGCAGCCAAATATTCCAAGTTTTTAGCCGCTTTCCTCTTTGTTTTTAGACCATTAATTGCCGCCATATATGTGGAAATACTTCTAGAAGCTTGCCTAAGTCGTTGGGATAAGGAAGATTGAGTTTCCTTTCTTGAAACAACGTGAAGAAACACGTAGCACCCAGTGGACCACGGTCTAAGTCCTCTGCCTCACGTGATCCTGTGTAGACCATGGTCTAAGATCGCGGTTGCCCTGCAATGCTCGCAGTTTTATTTCTTTGGCCATAACTTCCTCGTTTCAGCTCTAATTTGTGATCTGTTTGATGCATTGAAATCCTGACTTAACAAGCTTTCCAATGATATCTTATTTGCTATATTTCTCATAAAGGGAATATGAGAGATTTCCTCTTAAATTTGCTGCATTGAACGTAGAATCATCGAGCGAGCTATTTCTTCATCCTTCCGTGCATCTTCCTTCCATTCCCTGCACATTAGACGACTCCCAGCAATATCGAATCCACATGTAAAGTTCTAAAAACTATCATTTATAATAATTAAATCCTAAGAATAAAAAAGATATGCAATTAACCTCTAAATATATGGAAAGTGGCCTAAAACTTAAGAATCTAGGTCGGGAATGGACAAATAGATCATACAAGTCACAATGTCCACACACCCCCAAACCTAGACTTATGCTCGTCCCGGGCAAAAATCAAGAACATGTAACAAAAAGATTAAACGAAGTTGGTCCCAGAACATTCTTAGGAACACCTTGTTGCCCTTCACATGATTTTCAATTCGAATGCTCCCAACACTTGATGTTAATTTTTCAACAGAAACTTAGCTCTCACTCGTGCTGTGTTAGTGCAAACACTCTTACAAAAGTTCAAGCACCCAATCCAAAGCTAGGTTGGTCAAGCATGCAATCAAGAGACTCGAACAATCACATTGACATTGCCTTTGACAATTCCGCTCTTTTCTTTCTCACTCTTTTTCTTTCTTTGGTGGTGCACGACTCTGGGTGTCATGTCCATAAGCTAGACCCATGTAATAAGGAATCAATCAATGGCTTCCACCCCAATTGGTCCAAGGCATTAGGTTTTGAGATACCTCTACGGATCTATCCTTGAGCTTCGACAATTTGAATATTTTTTTCAACCACGAGCACATGTCGGGCCTTATTGGATATGCTTTCGCACTAAATGCTGCTCAAGCCCATACACTGATAGTCAGAACCTTGGCACATCTTTCATTTAAAGCTCACATACATACAATTATTATGATTTTTCTTTACTAGCTCATGCAAATAAAATATTTTTTTCATTTTTTCTGTTTCTTTCTTTATTTGCCTTTAGTAGGTTATCTAAGTTCATGTTCTTGCCCACCCTCATGTTAGCCACGCAACCAAGCAACCACAAGGGTAATTTTAAGCTATTCCTAAAGCAAGAGTGTCGTGAAAATATTGGGGTTTAGGCATCATGATAAATTTCCTAAAACACATCCTAAGGTCGTTGCAATCTCAAATCCAATCATGTTCCAGGTTTCAAGCCATTAGTTATTGTCATGGAACAAGGACCAATCGGTTTTGAAACATTTTGCATATTTTGCATGTTCCTAATAAGGGCAATCACACCACACAACCTTGATTCACTCATGCATATGCAAAAACTAGTATCTAAATGCAATGCAATCTAAAGAAACCAATCCTAGAACATGGACCTAACCTAGAGGTTAATGAAAATCCGAAAAAAAAATTATAGTAGCAAGCATCCAAACAAACAAGGCATAGTTTCCCACCCCCAAACCTAAACTTAGCATTGTCCTTAATGTGAAACAAGAATAAGGGAATAGAAACTTGCCTTGTCAGTTGGTTGGTGGAGCCCCGATTCTTGTTCATCTGATTTAGACCTCTGTCTAAATATCGCGGTGTAACAGTTCTTGCCGTGTCTATTGTGATGTGGCCTCAGTAGACCGTGGTCTATAGATCGCGGTCGCTCTTTTTTGTGTCTCCATCCGTGAAATTTTTAAAGCTTCGCTTCCTAAGCCGATCCATGTTTCCTAAATGCAATAAAAACATATGAAATAAATAAAAAATATCATATAGAGAAAGGGAAAAAAATCAAGGCAACAACGCATAATTGCCCCTAAACTTAATCCATGAATCATCAAAATAATATAATGGAAATTAAAAGAAAGATAGAATACTCCCCTGGAGTGAAGTAGGCATCCTTGTCGATGAACTAGCTCTTGCCGCTTTCCTGTTTGCCACTTGATCGCCTTCTTTAGTTGATAGACTCTCTCTTTTAACTCTTGATGAAGAAGGTTCAATAATCCTCCAAGGTAGTTAATATGTTTGTGGAGTTGTTGGTGTCTTGATGGTGGCTCATATGCTCCCTTTGTTGATTTGGAGGATCACAATGCTTCCATGAGAACTAATTGCTTCATTGGTATTTGATTAGGCTTTAACCAACAGGACATGCCAAGGAAATCCACATGTTCCTTTGGCTCATCCAGTATCCATGCCTTATCTCTCATCATGTTAAAACAAACATCAAGTAAATGATTTTCAATTAATAAAGTCTCATTACTTTGTGTAGGATTGGCTATAGGATCGATAGAAGTGTCGGAATTGCAACTTTGTACTTCTATGGCTTCTTAACATATTCCACTCTTTGGTGTTGGTGAATTCATGTCCACCTCATCCATTGAATTGCTAGTGGTGTCATCTCCTCCTCCCTTGAGAATTATGTACCTCGTATCTTGATTCCATCGACTTTTTCCTTGTCCTCTAACTCTAAATTGCTCCAGAAAATGATCGTCTCACTGTGCTTGCTATCTTCACCTTGTAGGTTGGCCTCAGTTCGCTAGGCAATGATTCATATGGTTGAGAATTGATTGCTTGAGCAATTTGACCGATCCGAGTCTCCAAGTTGTGCATCTGCAACTGTAAAGCAGCAATTTGATTAGAATTTACTTGAATAGTATCATGACTCAATTGAGAGGAATTCATAAAACTGATCAATGTTTCTTCAAGTTTGGAAATGCAATCTGAAGCCAATTGTTGTTCAAAAACTTGTTGTGGAAGGTTTTGTGAGGAGTTCATGAAATTGATGAGTGGTTCCTCAAATCTAAAAGAAGAATCTTGGTAAGAGTATTGTTGATTGAAGTTTGACGCATTATTCCACCTGATTGCCATGTTTGTTGATGTTCCTGCTCACTATCGTGGCAAACCCCCAATCCCACATCACACATATCATAAAGGGCGTTATTCCATGCATTGTGATCAACACGATTCATCAAATCAACATAGTCCGGACAATAATCTGGTAGATGGATTTTTCCATAATAACCACAATAGATGTAATAGTTTTGTATGAATCTATTATGACTTTCAATAATTGAATCTCTATAAGGTTCACCTACCCAATTGAAATTGTCTTTTATACTTTCTAAAGAATGATTTAAGATCCATAAAAATGTAAAACTAAAATACATGTCACAAAAGAAAGAAAAACAAGTAAAAGATAAAAATAGGAAAATAATGAAAAGAAAGACTAAAAAGTATACTACAATTGAAAGTAAAAAAAAAATGAAATAGAAAAAGAACTTGGTCGAGGAACAACCGCTTGGTATTAGGGTTAATAGAAAAGTTGGAAAAGAGTCCCCGGCAATGGCGCCAAAAACTCATTGCATAAATAGGGGTGCCCGCAAATATACGTATCGCAATCAAGTAATAAATGATGAGTAGAATATCGTTCCCACGAGGACTCGTTCCAATCTACTACTAAGCACTGAAATTAGCACCATTGTATGTAAGCCAAGTCAATCAAATAGTCAGAGTAGGATAAGAGTAATTAAACAGCAAGTAAACAAGTAAAAATCAATCAAGTGACAAGCTCCTAGGGTTCACAACTTCACCTATTCTAGTCTTAAGCAAAGTCTCTCTCATGCAAATTAACTCTATCATGTTATTAACCTAGGGTTCTAGGGTTTCCCCACTACTTCCTTACGCACCTCTCGATGTGGCAAGGGTCCAGCTAAGCGGAAGACACTAATTCACTCTATCTCTAGGCGATTAATGTTGAAAGGCCAGTTTAAACCAACCCTAATTGGCTATCTAGGGTGCTCACCTTCTCCTGATGTGCTTGCACGAATAATCTCACGTATCGGCATAAATTAACCTAGACCGTGCAATATCTAGCGTGACTTTGATTCCCTCTCCCGAGACTCCTCTCAATCTCAATATCATTCTCGTGGGTGATCAAGCCAAAATAAAGTATGAAGAATAAAATATGTATAAATAACACCTAGGAGGCATACCTCAATAGAATCATACACATGAGAGAAAAGAACTCACTTAAAACATTGAAATAGGTTCCATTGATCCCCCTAGGAATCTAGAGGTTTAGTTCAACATAATAAAATATACAGGAGTTGGAAGATAGGACAACATCATGACAACATGGAAGAAAGGATAGAAGGAACTCTAGATAGTGGTGGAGTCGAATTTCTCGACCACGCCTCCACGATCTTTAAGCACGGACTCTCCTTCTTGCTCCAAGTCTGCAGCCTTTCTTCGCTCTTGAAATTGGTAAAATATGCTAAATGTTGGTGTTGAAGTTCGACCCCCAAGCTGCTGATGTGATATCCTTTATATAGTGGAAGATTTGGAATTTATTGAGCTCAATCCAATCTTCAAATCTTCCCTCAAATATTGCACCCAAGTATTTCTAGTTTTTAGCCGCTTTCCTCTTTCTTTTCAGACCATTAGTTGCCACCATACATGTGAAAATACTTCTGGAAGCTTGCCTAAGTCGTTGGGATAAGGAAGATTGAGTTTCCTTTCTTGAAACAGCGTGAGAAGCACGTAGCACCCAATGGACTGCGGTCTATAGACTGCGGTCTAAATCCTCTACATTGCATGTCTTCTGTAGACTGCGGTCTAAGATCGCGGTCGTCCTGCTATGTGCGTAGTTTTCTTTCTTTGGCCATAACTTTCTTGTTTTAGCCCCAATTTGTGATCTGTTTGATACGTTGGAATCCTAAATTGACAAGCTTTCCAATTTATTTGCCATATTTCAAGGGAATATGAGAAATTTGCTCTTAAAGTTGCTGCATTGAATGTAGAATCATCGAGCAAGCTACTTCTTCATCTTTCCACGCATCGTCCTTTCGTTCCCTGCACATTAAATGACTCCCAGCAATATCTAATCCACATGTAAAGTTCTAAAAACTATTATTTATAATAATTAAATCTCAAAAATAAAAAAGGGCTAATAACCTAATTGTGCCTGCACTTTGACCAAATTCTCACTTTTAGCATGAACTTTTTCGCGTGGCCTAGAAAAGCACGAACTTTAAAACGTCTGTCCCGTTTAGCACGCCGTCTACTTTTCTGTCAACTGTCCTATGTGGCACGTTAATTACGCTGACGTGGCAAACGACGACTGATGTGGCCATGCCATGTCAGAAAATATTGAGTTTACTCTTAAATCTTGTTCATTAATTTAAAGTTATCGATGACAATTTTATAATTTTATCTTCTTCTTCCCCTAAACGTCCTTGCAGCTTTCTAGAACCTGTATTATACCACAAGTTCTGGTACCCAGTTCGAAAATATTCTTATGTTAATCAATAAATTTTAAATTTTATAATCAACTAAATCAAGTAATTAACGTGTATTTAAATTAATGAAGAGTATTAAGGAGCAAACTCGACATTTTCTTAAACGTATTTGACGTGACAATCCATCGTTTGCCACATCAGCCGCCGTTAACGTGCCACGTATGATAGGCCCGTTAGTTTTGACGGAAAAACTAACGGTGTGCTAAACGGAACAAACGTTTTAAAGTTCGTGCCTTTCTAGGCTACGCGAAAAAGTTCGTGCTAAACGTGAGAATTTGGTCAAAGTACAGGCACAATTAGGTTATTTGCCCAATAAAAAAAAATATGCAATTAACCTCTAAATTTATGGAAAGTGGCCCAAAACTCAAGAATCTAGGTTGGGAATGGACAAATAGATCATACAAGTCATAATATCAACAATAGGATCATGGCAAATACATATATAGAGTGTCTCTCTATTGGCACTGCAGTTGATGTGCGGGATTTATGTTAGTTTAGCACAACTAAATAATTTACATACTGCAAATTTATTTTTTTCTCCGTGATTTCATTTGACGCATTATGTAAATTACACTTCTAAACAATTTGCACAATTCCATTTGTACCCTATTTTACATACACTTCTAAATACTTTTGATGTTTGCTTTCATATAATTTGTATGATTCATTCGTTTACGATTAAACATATTTATTATGCCAAATCATGCTTGATGATCCTCACCTTGCGGAGCACGCCAGTCATTCCGCTAGTATTATTTTTACTTGAGAAAATAATTTTTATTGCTTCATATAATTTGATTACTTAATTCAATGGTGCATGAATAGCTGCTTCTAATAATTTATGTTGAGATAACACACCGTACATAGCGGGGGTGAGCCTCTGGTCTCTATTAGTTTAAAGGACTAAGAGACAGTTTTGGTCTGTTTTCTCCTTTGCCAATCTGTCTCTAACTAAATTAAATTTATAACATCTTCTTAGGGTTTCTATGGACATTTTACTCAATCAGCCGGTTACCTTCGCATTGATAGTGGTCCACCTCCCTCCATCCTCCTAATTCTTGGCACGTTGGTGTTTCTATTTTTCTCTTTATCAACCGGCTTCTTCTGAATCAACCTCACACACAGTTTATACTTTTCCTCTCAAGCACTCTCTCATTCCAATATTCTCTGATTCACGTTCAATCCTATATTTCCAGAAGGTTCCTCTCAAATCCTTCTATCTATTCAAATCATCGGTAACTAGGTATCCCAGAATTGGCAACCAATTGATCGTGAGGTTCCTTTCAAAAATTTATTTCAATTGATGTGATCTTGGATGTCTTCCAAACGAATGGTGAGTACATCGATCGTGAGAAATGGGCTTGACCTATGACAGCCAGCGATGGCATTGACAACGTGGATGGTGACTTTGACTTGCTAGGCCTGGAAGCTCAGCTCGAGGAGGGCACTAGGAATAAGAAGATTAGGGTCAGGATTGGATCTGTAGGAGGGCGCTAGGAATGAGGTGTCGTTCATGTTGATTATGGATGAGAGGGGAATGGAGACTCCATTATGGAGTCCCAGAAAGAGCAGAGGTTACTGCTTGGGCCACCATGGAATCATATTCTTTGAAATTTCTTTCCCCGTATTTTACTGAATCAAGCCATGGGATTGTTTTCAAGGACACTTGGAAGGTATAGTTGACCTTTGGAGAATCGCACACTTGACAATTTGGAGATTCTAATCGAGAAATTGATGGCAAAGGAGGCAGAAAAGCAGAATACTGAGAGGCGACAACAACAATAACAACAATTTCAATGTATTCATCTCTATTATTTTAAGCCAGCAAAAAGCAGTTTTTGTCTCTTTTTTATCTTCCCTAAATACCCTTTTATGATATTTGATTTATAATATGTGCACAAGGACTTTGTTGTCATTGTGTAGAAAAAAATGTTCAACAGTTACCCACATTCTCCTATCCTTCACCCTCCTCCTCCTCATTACAAACGGTGCGACTCTCTCTCCTGTTCCTTCTTTGGTGAGTGTTACTCCTGCACTCCATCTTCTCAAATATCCTCTCCTCATTTTCACTTTCTACGTATTCTTCAACTATTGTAAAACTTCCACAAAACTCCTTATGATCGTCTTCTATTTCATTTTTTTTTCCAGTCTTCGTCTGCTACTGTCATAGAAGACGTCTTCGTCAACAATCAAAGAGCTTTGGGGATTCCCACACGGTAACCATAACTAAAATTTTTTCCTTTCAACATTATTGCAACATTCTCCTTCATAAACCAGTCTAACTGTCTCTCCATCTCCAGGTATTGCACCAAAGGTCCGATTTCCTGGTCGAATTAATTGATCTTGATGTTATCATGCAACCGTTCACTCATCGCATGCACCACCTCCGAAACCGACACAGTCAGTCCCGGCTTCCGATTTTTTCCTTTCCTTTCTATTATTTTAAAAATTTTATCCCGGAGAAAGGTAAATAGTAGGATACTGAAATTGCTTGATCGAGTTCTGGAAAAGTCTTCTGCTTTTGCAAATCACAAAGATTGTGGGATGGATTGTAAATCTATACATGGCCCAAAATCAAGAAGATCAGACAATTTAGTTTGGAGTAGCTACAACATATCTGTTGCCCACAACCTATTTGATGAAATTCCTAAGCATGCATGGCACCACAACCAAGTTTTTCACCTTAGTTTTACAATTTTCTCATTCAAGTGGCAGCCTTTTGAAGTTCTATTCATGATTTTGATTATAATTTTTTTCCTCTGTTTCCAGCATTGAAGGAAAATGTCAAATGAGGGAAATTACTTAGCGATCCATGGCCAAGATTTTCACCGTATCCGTATTGTTTCTATCGTAATTTCTCAGTTTTCACATTCAAGTTGCACATTTTTAGTGTTCTATATTCATGATTATCATTTTAAGTTTTCTCTATTATTTTAAAGAATAACACTGTTGGAAATTTCCCAGAGAATGCATCCGGACCTGCAACTGCAAGCAACGAGTTGGCTTGGGAGTGACGAAGAAAAGCGTTATAGCATGTGAGGTTGGCATTGCTAGGGAAGGCATCAACTGCTTTCTGGACCAAGCTAAGTTAGAGGATGCGGGAAGAAATGGCGACACCTGCACTATGATTTGGGTCAAATCCCAATTGGCAACTAGCCAATGACTGGGGTAGTTGTAAAAAAATAAGTAGTAACAGCACATGCAGAGAGGGGCCAACTTAAAGAGATTAGTAGGTTCATGTAACTTCCATTTTTTTTTTTAGCTTTGTTGAGTTCTTTGATTATTCATTCTATTATGAATTTAGAATAGCACTTTGTGGATCGTTACCATTGTTCGTTTGTAGTTTATACCCTGTCCATATAAAGGTTTCGTTTCTAACTTTTTACACTGGATTATGTTTATTGGCTACGATGATTAATTTTATGAATTCTCCTTTTCTCGCATCACTAATTGCTATTCAAAATCCAAAAGAATAAAATTCTCTATGATTATCAGGGTCTTCAACGATACTCATCGTGTGTAGCACGGGTCAGTTGCTAGTATCTTTTGGATGGAGTCTAGGTAGGATTTCTTGGAATAAGGAAACTTGCATAGCACAGCTCCTGGAGCCAAATCCAACTATTGAAGTTCCAGCACTTTCTTTGGAACAACTAAAAGAAAAAACCGATAATTTTGGAAGGCGATATCTCTCTCGCATCATGAAAACATTGAAGCTTAAGTATGAAGAGTTTTTTAGGATGCTAAATTTGCATAGACATGTGACTAAAAGATGATCAGAACCATATCTATTGTGTCCGTGCTATCCATTGGGGGCTTTTATTAGTTTAGGATTGTCATAAATCAATGAATTCATTACGAAATTGTAACGTATGAGCTCTCCTTTTATGATGGTTTAACATAATCTAACAATTTACGTATCGAATACAAATAAGTGAGCAATTTGTATTCGATCTAAGAATAACTTCCTAAGCATACCCTTTAAATTTACACGAATCACAAAGTTTACTATTCACTTTAATGTTCAACAGTACTCACCGTGCGTAGCACGAGTCAGGTGTCTAGTTATATTGAAAGATGTGGTAGTTCTGGTCTCACTTTTGTGATTCCAAAACTGCACTCCTTTCTATTCCCGATTATTATATGTCATTTACATTTACAGTTTTCATCTCTTCTACTATGGCATTACTATAATTTTAAGTTTAGAAGGAGAATCTCATATGTTATTCACGTTCCCTTTTCCATTTCCTAATTCTTCTCCCCACTAACTCTCTCGGTGGTTATTTTATCATTTCACGTGGACTAGGAAACCGAAAGCCCACTATCGACTTGCGATCTCGCTTACGACAGGGTTAACTCCTCAAAAACTGCCCACCACTACCTTCTAGCATAAAAAAAAGAAAAGAAAATTAGCCGCTACACTATCATCTCTATTATTATATGTGAGAAAGTGACAGTTTTGGTTTCACTTTCGTTACCAAAACTGCCCTTCTACCTAATTTACTTTATAATTGATACCCTAGGGTAATACAGTACTTTCTCATCCTCATCTTCCCACGCTCTTACCCCACT
>JAOYND010168214.1:0-30514 GCA_025802135.1 Lagerstroemia fauriei | reverse complement strand
AAAGAAAGAACATCTAAGCCTCTTTATATTCTATCTTATTTATTTTGAGCATTTGCTGGGTTCTACCGTAAAGAAAAATGTCTTTATGCTGTCAATAACTGAGACCGATGAGCAGTATAAATTGGTTAAAATAATAAATTATCTATTACTCTTAAGCAAGGTCTCGTTCAAAATTTAATAAATGTGTAATAATTTTACTTTTATAGTATGCCAACTGGCTCGAACATGAATTAGTTAGAGTCCATCGAATTCATAAATATGAAATAAAAAAAGTGAAATCTCACGTAAGCTGATCATTTATCCAAGAAATTTTTACATTAGCAAAGTTTATTATATTAGTCATGAATTTAGTCAAGAATTATTTAACACTAATAAAAAATAACATATCACTTTTTTATTGATTAATAATATTTTTATTTTAAAAAAGTATGACATTTTTAATAACATATCAAATGCTAGGGTTAATTACATAAAAAGGCACGTGATTTACTTCATTTTTCAAAAAAAGTCAAACGTTTCAAATTTGAAAAATAAAATCAAGAGATTTCATTTTGTTTCCAAATTAAACCAAACTTTTCAAATTTTAAAAAATAAACTACGTAGTTTTGTTTTATTCTCAAATCCAGTCAAACTCTTGAATTTTGAAAAATAAAAATTAATTTTTTATTTATTGACAAGTTGACTTATATATTAAAATATAAAGTGATATTCTTGTGCAATATATTATACTTTTTTATCATGTACTTACAAATTGACCAAATTAGAAAAAATTTTATTTAAAATTAATTTAATAATTTTATCTTAAATTAAGATTAATATTAGTTATCATAAAACATAAAGAGAATTTTATATAAGTTATTAGTGTAAATTTCAAAAACAATTCTAATATACTTTGATCATGCACTGAAAAAAGTTATAAAAAATGAGTCACCCAATTATTGAATATTAGGTTAAATGAATTAGTTTGATTTAATAGTAAAATAAATAATGCGATTTTAATTTTGAAAGATAAAATGTTTGACTTAAATTGGGAAGAAAAGAAAATCGCATAATTTTATTTTTAAAATTTGAAATATTTTATTTAATTTGAGAATAAAATAAAATTATATAATTTTATTTTTTGAATTTTAAATATTTGACCTATTTTTTAAAAAATTAAATCACGTACTTTTTAATATAATTTACCCTTAAATGCTATCAATTATTTATAAACGGAATTAACCTATAATTTCTCTTCATACTCAGTGACAGGATTAAAAGAGACGGTTCAATTTTCCACAACAATATGCAGATCAGGTGATCTCTGTCTCCTCTCTCTCTGTCTTCGCTGTCTACAGGAACACATTGATATTGCCGTAAGGAGAGCTGTCAACTATAGGGTACGAAGAGTGAGCCGTACCACAACAGCCGTTAGATCCCATGATATAAGTCTCTGTGGTTCGTCTAGACATGATAACGGACAGCTAGAGTAAATATTTAGTTTGTAATAAGTAACGAGATTATTATATAAATTATTATTTAAATTTTAAGGTATATAAAATTTAACATAAAAAATTATAAAAAACTTTCTGTAATAAGATTTAAGGTCGGTTTATATAATAAATTTATTGTACAATTCATATTAAATATTTGCTCCGGACAGCTAAACTCTGATGCCGTGCACTGCCCACTCTTGTACGGTCTGGCGTTATGGCAGGCTAAAAGTAGTCCCATTGTTTTGTTTTTACCCTTTCTTTTCCTTTTTCATTGTTCTGGGATCTGGAAAAGGGGGAAAAAATATCATCTGTCTCAGTAAATTTTTATCTTTTTGATTCATTTGACAATTGAAATATTTTCTTCCATTATTCATTATATACCACGTCCCTTGGGGCAGTAAAAGGAAATCAAAGTCTCTTGGTCCCAAAAATAAATTATCAAAACGAAAGGGATCGTTATAATAATATTATACTCGATTTAGGATCAAAAAGATTAAAACTCGATTTTTGTTATTGAAACTTTTCATACTCATTTATTCTTCTTTCCTCTTATCCCCTTTTAAATCGATGAATTTTCTATATAATCGGAAAAATAAGTTGCTAGTAAAAGGAAAGCTAAAAATAGATTATTAAAACTTCTAGCTAATCTCATATATTGATTCATTGACGAGTAATGATAGGACTGAATTAAAACACTAGATGAGAGAAAGGGACTCCCAAAATTACGCAAGTTAAAGTTTTAATCATGTCGATCATAAGTGATAACCCTAAAAAATATGTAGCCCTCCAATTGAGAAAAATTCTTCGAAGATCTTATCTTATCACGTAATGTGAGGATGCACTAATGAAATTATAACCATCCAAACTGTTGCTATAATTATTATTAATTAAAGCAATTTTTAACTGATATTTTTTCACCGTGCCAGTGTAAAATAGGTTAATATGTTTTAAATGAAGTGCTTTAACATTTTCCTGGCAACTATCCAATCGTGTATATTTGTTACACTATCAGTTAGAATTGTTGCTATTTTATCAACGTGGATTCCATGTTATTAACGGTTCTGTTAATGAAATAGTGATGATTCAAACTTAAAGTGTAACTGGACTAATTTTATTGGATTGTATTTATTAGTCATTTTAAATATATGAGATTCAACTACCTAAAAGACAAACATATAAGATTTTCAATTTTATTTTGTTGTAAACGTAATATTAACGGTTAATCAAAACAAAGGCAAATTTACAACAAATATCTATTCATTTTGATACCGATTAAAAAAATCTATTCGTTCTGATAAGTACTACTAAGTATGGAATAAAACCATTCCAATAGGCCCTAAGGGCTTGTTTGGATTGAGAATTATGTAAGGTTATTGAGAGGTAACTTCAACCCTTTTTTGGCTCTGAAAAACACGAGTCTTCTAAAGGTGTAATTTCAACCCTTATTTGGCAATTTAAATAAGTAGGATTATCCCCCAACAAGTCAAAATTTAACCCTCCCCTCCATAAATCTCCCACACCCCTCAATCCAAACAATCCCTACAGGTAGCGAAAAATATCACTACAAGAAAACTACTAAATTCCAGTAGAAATGAGCGACGAATAATCCGTCACCATTACTAATGCATGAACGTCCGTCCGTAATTTCGACGGATTACTAATGGCTAGCAGTCTAAAAATGGCACGTCGAGTGGCAACAGGAGAGCCATCGTACAACCGTTGACAATTTACCGAAGGAAGGCCGTTGGTATATTTTGGCGGGAACTACCCAGGAAACTCACAGACGAAATTGCTAACAAATATGAAGCTTGTTTGATTGGTTCTAATCCATTCCGTGAAGTGAATATGACTACATTTCAATATCATAATCATAAACATGGTCATGGCTGTGGATGTGGGCGTGGACATGGTCAAGGTTGAGGTCATTTTGGTAATCATGGTGGTAATTCTAAAACTCCATATTGCTACTTGAAGTGGAAGAGAAATGAGAAGAAATTTGAAAAAGGCAAAGAGGACTCAAATAAAAATTCTGTGAAAAGTTTATGTTATCATTATGGAATGAGAGGCCATTGGTGGAATACCTATTGTACACCAAAGAATCTCGTTGAGCTCTATCAGGAGTCACTGAAAAAGAATGAGGAAAATGTGGGAACAAATTTTGTTTGTGAATGCAGTCCTTCTGATGCACAATACTCCTTATTTGATTGATAGTACGAATGCCCCAAGATGATTATATTATTTTCATTTGAAAAATCTTTATGCTATCAAATAATGGCTACACAATAAAATAATATCTCATTCAATATTTATTTATTTTAGGTGCAATAATGAGTTTTATACTTTATTTTTTTTGTCTTAATGCATTTAATTTTTTCATGAAGAATATGGAATTATCTCGGGTTGGACTTTTTGTTAATGACAACAATCTTTGCCTCATAGATAGTGCAATAACGTACTCTATACTTAAAGATACAAAATACTTCTACTATTTAAAGATGCAAGTAACAAATATTACTAAAATTTGTAGTAAAGCAAACCTAATAAAAGGCTCTAAAATTGCACATATCATATTGCCTGGAAGAAAAAAATTTGTAATCGACGATACCTTATATTCTAAAAAGTCTCAAATAAATTTATTAAATTTTAAATAAATGGTACCTCAAAGGAGGTTCGGAATATATGTTGGGTATGAATCTCCATCTATAATTAAATATCTTGAACTATCCACATGATATTTATTCACGGCATGTTTTGTCCATTGTCATTTTAATGAGTCATTTTTTCCAATATTAGTGGAGAAATTAAGCAGCTGGCAAAAGAAATTAGCTGGAATGAATTATCACTGTCCCACCTTGATCATCGCACAAAACAATGTGATCATAAAGTTCAAAAGATAATTCATTTACAAAAATTAGCAAATCAAGTGCCAAATACGTTTATTGACCCAAAAAGAGTGACTAATTCACATGTACCAACTACAAATGCTCATGTCAGAATTATTGTTCTTAAAGGACAACCTATCGTCGCTGATGAGATAAAAGGACAAATAAAGCGTGGTGGACCAATCGATTCCAAAGGTAAAAATTCACGTAAAAGAAAAGGAGCCAAGCACACCGATGACGAAATTGAAGAAATTGTAGTGGAAGAAAAGTTGCTTAGTAGAATAATAGAAGAACTTGAGACTCTAGATGATTCAGTTTCCAAAGAGAATCAGATACTTGAAATCAAAGAAAATGAAGAGATCTCTATCAATTATGTTTTGACTGGAGAACGATGAAACTAAAATGAGGTAATTGTCGATGATATTTTTGCATATCATGTTGCTCAAAATGTTGTGAACGAAAATGATGATTTTGAACCAATGTTTATGGAAGAGCGTATGAATAGACATGATTGGCCAAAATGGAAAGATGTTATACATTCTGAATTGAAATCACTAGCGAATGTAAAGTTTATGGACCCGTTGTCCAAACACTTACTAGTATAAAGCCTATAGGATATAAATGGTTTTCGTGCGAAAGTGAAATAAGAATAATGAAGTTGTGAGATATAAAGCACGATTGATTACCAGTGGTTCTCATAAAGACTCAGTATTGAATATGAAGAGACATATTCTCCTATGGTGGATGCATCAATTTTTCAGTATTTGATTAGTCTGGCAGTATATGAAAAATTTGACATGCATCTTATGGATGTAGTCACAGCCTATTTATATGGCTTACTTGATAATGACACACAAACACACACACACACACACACACACACATATATATATGAAAATTTCAAAAGGATTACAGATATATGAAAAGTAACTCTAATCCAAGATAACTTTACTTGATAAAACTGCAGAGGTCTCTCTATGGTTTAAAGTAAGCAAGACGTATGTGGTACAACTAATTAACTGAGTACTTGTTGAAAAAGTGCTATAAAAATGATCACATCTGTTCGTGCATCTTAATAAAGAGATCTAAATCATAATTTATGATTATTGTGGTGTATATTGATAATTTAAACATTATTAGAACTCTTGAAGAGCTTCAAAAAGCTGCAAATTGTCTAAAACAAGAATTTGAAATGAGAGATCTTGGCAAAACAAAATTTTACTTTGGCTTGCAGATCGAGCATCTTAATAATGGGATTTTTATACACCAATATATTTATATAGTACAAATACGTAAAAGATTGTATATGGATAAGGCACACCTATTGAGTACTCCGATGGTCGTGAGATCATTTGAAATTTATAAAGATCCTTTTCAACCTAAGAAAAATGACAAAGAACTACTTGGTCCTGAAGTACCATACCTGAGCGTCACAAGTGCACTTATGTATCTTGCGAGTGCCACTTGACCTGATCTATCATTTGCAGTGAATTTGTTAGCAAAATGTAGTTCTTCACCTACACGAAAATATTGGACAGGGGTTAAACACATATTTAGATACCTCAGAGGTACAATAGATATCAGATTATATTATTCTCATTTTTCCAAATTGGAGTTGATGGGTTTTGCAGATGCGGGTTATTTGTCAGATCCTCATTATAGACGGTCACAAACGGGTTATATCTTCATATACGGTGGCACTGCTATATCGCGATGTTCTATAAAGCCAACAATTGTGGCCACATCATCTAATCATGCATAAATTCAGGCAGTTCATGAAGCAAGCCGAGAATGTGTTTGATTTAGATCAATAATCCGACACATTAAGAAGACATATGGCATGTCCTCTCAAAAAGAGGTATCAACAATTTTGTTTGAGAATAATACAACATACATACTTAACTGAAGTCGGGATATATCAAAGGTGATAGAACGAAACATATATCCTCAGAGTTCTTGTTTATTCATGATCTTCAGAAAAATGGTGCTATTGATGTTCAACAAGTTAGATCCAGTGACAATCTCGCCGATTTGTTCAAGAAAACACTACATTCGAAGAGATTTGAGTAATTAGGCTACAAAATTGGTCTAGAACGACTCAAGGACCTTGAGTAATATTCTTAAATGGGAGAGATATCGAGAGATGCAGCAAAAGGGGGAACAAGTATTGTACTCCTTTTCCTTAGCTATAGTTTTGTCACATTAAGTTTTTCTAGCAATGTTTTTTGAAGCAATCCTTCCTTTCGAATGATTGATAAGAATGATGTACTCTTTTTCCTTCACTAGGATTTTTTCCATAGAGTTTTACCAAGTAAGGTCTTATATGAGGCACATTCTTGGTCGAATAGATGGGATATACATGGGGTGTTATACTATTGTAATTAAATATGGATGTCCATTAGCATTCCAAGGGAGGTTATAATAGTACTAAATAGAGATGTCCATTGGCATTTCTCAATATTAATTCGATGAATGCAATATCCCTCTACTACATGCATATAAATAGATCTATAAGATTGTATTATGGGAATTAAAGAGAAATACGAATTGAATGTTCATTTTTTTCTCTCTATACACTTCTCTTCTACTGATAATTTACAACAGCCTGAATATAGTTCAACGACAGATCCAAAAAATTTGTTTAGGTGGGCGAAACTCCATGGAAGAGCAAATTCAGTGAGCAAAATAAAATAATCCAATAAAAATTGGATAAAACAAGCAAAATATATATAGTATACAAATTTTTTCCGAGTTCAAGAGGTGATTCACCCTCACACCCCCAAATATGTCTCTTGTTTTCTTTCTTAGCATATATTTTCCCTATTTATTTTCTAAAGCAGAAATAATTGTCTCCACATCCTTCTTCCGACACAAAAAGTCACCTCTAAAGCATAACGACTAATAAACACATATACCAATATCATATTTAAAACGATCCCAAAATGATGGACATAACTATAAATATATTCATATCCCAAGTTTCAAAATAAATATATATCCCAACTGATAAATAAGTCTAAGATTCACCCCTCAAAATTATCAAACATCCCAACATATCATAGCATGTGTTCATAAATCCAAAAATGATCAAAATATGCAACTTTCCATCAAATTGTAACTCATGAACCACAACTTTTAGATTGGTTGACTGGAAGAGCCTTCTAGGTTACTAACTCTGCTCCTTATCCTCATGAACTCTAGTTGTTTCTCACAATCTTTACAAACACTTTATTGACACTTGCATATTGCTTTATAGCTTTCTTTAGCACTTTAGTGGTTGAAAACAACATCACGGCCTTAAACCATGGATTACGCCCCTCATTCTTGGCATTAAACTCTGGTCAACTATTTGATTTCCCTTCCTCATCGCTTGAGTGGATGCTCTCAAAACCATCTGAACCAGCAGGTTCATTACGTTTACCTTCATGACTCATATTAATCTCTATATCCAGATGCTGACGGCATTCTCCTCTTTCTATTCTTGCAGGCATTATCTCTCTTAAAGCCATGTTCTCCATCTCAACCTCTAGTTCTTCCGAAGGTACATCATTAAAAATATCATTGTCACTATCATCAAACTGATGTTCAACATCAGAGCTATCAGAATCACCACTAGAGTGATCATCATCAATGGCTTGTTGTTTCCAATGATCTGTAAAATGATATGACAACAAACTAAAAAATCAATCCAAGAAATAATTATCCAAAAAAATAAATATAGAAACTTTCAAACCCTAACGATAAAGATAGCACTTATGCTTAGATCATGTCACTCAGTAGACTAATATTAAGTGATGGTAGCACATTAATGTACCGTCTAAGGCAGGAAATTCTTCCTCATCTGTGACAATCTTGCCTTTGTGAGTAGTTAGCATAATGGTGTTAGTCTCCCGATTCTCTAAGATGTTTAAGATGAAGGTCGATTGGCGATTGTCACAGGAGGAGAAAATTATTTGTGTGCCTTGAAGGTGAACTGCTGAAATGAAGAGAAGACAATAAGAGTAAAAAAAGGAGCTCAGAGAGATGGATCAACACAAGTTTTTTTACTAGAAAATATAACGAAAATAAAAATATGAAGATATTGTACGATTTTACAATATTTAACCAATTTTGTACCATGTTGTAAAATTAGTTAAACATTTTTGTATCGTTGGTGCTTTTTTTCCTAAGGTTTTTATTGCCATGTAATTCAATTTTTAACGTCAGCAGCCAAGTAAGAAGCCACATAGGAGCAACGTCAGTACTTTTTAACGATGTCAAAAGATAATTGACGGTTTGTACCATCGGTGTTAACTTTTCAAATAGTTTGTACCATTCTATGAAGTTTTAAAAATTTGCTACTATATTGTAACGTTAAGCAAACTTTTTATACCATTGGTATTTTTTACCCTTTTTGGGTTGATTCTTGGATTAGACATTAGTTGTATCTATCTCACACAATTACCTTGAATATGTATAATTTGACCTTCTTTTGCCATGTATAAGGCATAAGGAAAAAAAATGTAAGATAGATGTTTGCTTCCATAATCCTCAACCTTTTCCATCTTTTAGTCATCTCTCTCCCTCTTACTTTTTTCTATCAGCAAAAGGAAAGTAGCGGTTGTGATAACTTAGCCACCCTTCACTATGTAATATTTTAGCTTACTTATTCAACTATGAATATACTAGACGAACTGAACAACTAGCTCTAACGTTGGCCTCGTCAATATAATACAATCAAAGGCCTAGTATAGTCCAAGAAGCCGGTGTCTGCTAAGACCCAAGCCCAAAGACCCCTTTCTAACAAATATTATTTACAGAGAATTCAAACATGAGATCTTGACTTTACCAAACTATATAGGAGCGAGTTTTGGATCATTAGATCACTGTCTTTGAAGGTCTCTCTCTCCTTATTACTTCCATTTTCTATTATGTCGTCCCTCTTTTTCCCTATTGCTTTATCCTACCTGGTATTCCATATTGTGCTTATCATTTTGTCTCTTAACTCAATTAAAAATTGAACATATCAATTTCAAGTAATTTACCAAAAATTACTCATAAATTGCCTAATGCAATTGTCACTTTGAAATTCTAAATTCTTAAGAGTAGGATGTTGAGGGTTTCAAATCCTCCGGTAGCTGTTGGAGCTCAATAGAAGCTATAGAAGAAATACATAATATAAAGAGTTTATTTTTGGGGGGAAAATTTATTTAGCACCACTAAGTGGGTTATTTTAGCAAAGCTATTTATATCTCATGAACAATTTTTTTTTTCACAATAGCCTAAATACAACTCTCATTACTCTTCCTAGCTTAATTCCTTCTCTCTCCCTCTAGCGCTTCACCACACTCCAGCTCCTAGGTCTCGTCACCTCGCTCCCTAGTATTGCCTCCATGCTTACCAATGGTCGTCATCCTCCCTCTATCTCCAATTGCCATCACCCTCCCTCCGACTTCTACTAGTCGTGCCTCCCTCTTTTGCTGGCCACTGTTCCCTCCATCTTGTCCCTCCGTGACACACTGTTTGCAAGCCCAATGAGCATAACTGAGCAATCCCAAGAAGCTCGATCAAACATCAACAACAATGATGGATTTGAT
The DNA here is from genome assembly GCA_025802135.1 of Lagerstroemia fauriei. Classification (NCBI taxonomy): domain Eukaryota; kingdom Viridiplantae; phylum Streptophyta; class Magnoliopsida; order Myrtales; family Lythraceae; genus Lagerstroemia; species Lagerstroemia fauriei. The sequence goes on along the minus strand of JAOYND010168214.1, from coordinate 20,581 downwards.
TCATTTTATATTATTTTTTGTTGTAGGGCTTCCTCTCTAGAATCCTTTGCTCACCTACTCTCCAATTTATGGTTTATTGATTGTGTGATTTTGTTTCTTTTTTATAATTTTTAATTGGTTGAGCTGTCAATTATTATGCATTTTCTGGATAGAATTTAGGTTTTTATGTAATTTATCAATTCTTGGTAGTGATTGGCCATTTGGTCATTCAATTTGCAATTTTTGACTTTAGCACCAATTGCTACAATTAATTTCATGTTGATGGAGCTATGTTATTCTCTTGTTCGAACAATGTCGAAATATGTCTCGACACAATCGAAATAGGTCCAAGTAGTAAAGAATTCATAAACTTAAATAGGTCCTGGTTTGTTATAAATATTTTTCAAATACATTATAATAAGTCCTAGTAGTTGTCTAGATTTTCAGACATCATAAATTATGTTAAAAATAGGTCTTCATATTTTATAAATAAACTGCAATTCGTTATAAATAGGTTTCGATGCAATATAAATAAGTCATAGTACAATCAAAAACACATATTGATGCGAACCTCACCAACAGGTGACGAAAACCGTTGTGACTAGGGTCTCTAGTAATGTATCCTTATCAAACTCGAATGGTGGAACCGCGACCCATTACATAGAGAGATAAGAACCTTGGTATAGTGAAGACGCTACAATCAACTATGAAAGGGTTGATTGATAAGTCAAGGATGAATGCCATGAAAAACTCTGAAAAGTTCATTAAGTCCTTCAAAGAACCAAAAAGAATAAAAGCTCACTTTATTGATCCATAATTTGAGTACCCAAATTCGTCCAAGACCAAACACAAGCCTTTAAATATGCCAAAGTGCAATATTTACATGAATATAACCTTCATAAATGATCCCAATATGGTAGGAAACTAATAATAAAGTAAATCTAAGAGTTTCCCTATAGAAAAAAATATGAAATATAATATATATCTTTAGAAGTAAATAAAAGTAAAAGTAATACCACTATTTAGGGGAAGTGATATATTTTAGATGGCTCAAATATATTAGAATATATTTTGTAAGGAATCTTCTTGTCTTGTACTCTTCTTGCTACTCCTTGAAAATCATCTTTCCGTTTTGGCATCTCTTAACTTCCATTCTTGAATACTTGAAATCTCTTCTTTACCCTTGGCATCTTTGACTTTTGTTCTTAATGGTCTCGCAATATATATGCTATGAATAATATATCTTTTTCGTCTTAGGACAAGTCTGAAATATATTTCACATTATGCATCAATATTGGTTGACCATCACTTGTAAGCAAGTCCAGGCCTTTCAATCTTCTCAATCGAGCTATTGTCAACGCAAGAGGAACATCATTTGCATTCTTCAAACCCGTATCTAGGTTCACATTATTCCCCTCTTTCAAAAGGATTTGCCCTCAAATCTTGACCTACATCAAAGAAAGATAAATTACCAACTTGGAAAGTATCAATGCCTTTATACTCATGTTGTTGTTCAGATTTGTAAGTATCATTACTAATCTATTCAAGAGCTTGGAATGGTCAATCTCCACGAGGAAGTCGCTTTGAATGCCTTTGAGCATGAGACCTTTTTTTTCCCCATGTGTCACGAATCACAACCTCCTGGATCAAAAACAAATTTCTTTTTTTGCCCCATTATTAAATGTTTCCCACAATACTTCACCTTCGTCTCAATGTTAAGTCATTTTACATCTTGAATATGCTCAACAACTTAAACAATTTTATTAACATATAATAAATTCACACATTTAATTATAAGTTAGTTAAATGATAAAGGTATGAATCAAATTTATTATAAGAAAACTCGGTAACGTAAATATTATTCACATACTTTTACATCAATTTTCACGGAAAAAGTCAAAAACAATAATTTTTTTCCAAATTTTCTTGAATTTTTCCAAGTGTAGTTCAAGAACATAACTTCTTTATTCAAAATATATACACTATGTAACCTCAAAATCATTCTAAAGATCAAATCATCAGGTGCACCATCACATATTATAGGGCAAGGAATAAAGTACTAGTATAAATTAGCAATGCAATGAAATATACTTACCTGCTTACCAAAGAAGATGATTGTCAATCTTGGATTGCCTTTTCCTTTTCATCATAATTCTCAATCTTTATAACACACACAATAAAATCAAGAAAAATAACATTATATATGCAAAGAGTACGAGTTTCAAGTTTAGCAAATAGCAGTTCTTTCTTTAAGTCCTTACAATAAGTATGAAATGTTCAACACAATATCTAAACTCTTACGATAATGAATGTTATCAAAGTAGATAAAAGCACACAAAACATGGTTAATAAATCTCATGAAAGTACTAGATGAATAAGTGATTTCAAAAGATAAAAATAACCTCTTATTCAAATCAAATGGTATTTTGTATTCAATGTTCAGCCCATAACCTTCTTTCAACCAATTATGATGGAATTCACTCTCAAAATCAATCTTTGATGCCTTGAAAATCAACATTCTATCTAAATAAGGAATAGGATTAGGGCAGATTACCATGGTGTTCTTGATGCCTTGAAAATCAACAAACCTTCTCCATGTTTGATCCTCATGCCCTAGCAACATACAAATCATAAAAGGACTCAAGTACTCTCTAGTTTACATCTTTACCACTAGCTCATTAGGGTATTGCTGAAGATCCTTCATCTCCTTGTATTTACTTCCATTGGCTTGTTTATTTGGACTTAATCCTCGATGCACTCCCTTGAGTTCCTGCAAATAAGAAATAGTATTGCTCGGCAAGAATCCGACAAAATTGTTAAGGGGCTGATATAAAACTAAGAATCTCTCAAACTCATGGTTTTGTTCATCTTTTGCACTCACTAACAACATATCATTCTTATTTTCTCCACTGACATTTTCTTTTCTCTCACTCTTTTACATCAGACTCAAACTCGTTCTCTTTTTCATCCCTCCCTTTTTCTTTACACTCATCGTAGATATTCTTTTCAACATATTCTCGCTCTTCATTATACTCTTTCTATCTTTTTTTTATCACACTCTTTGTCTTGATCACTCTTTTGATTCTCATGAATTTATATTATAATCACAGCTTGTTTGACATCCTTGGGGAGCTCGTAATAGGAGTTAAATGATGGCGCACTTTATCTTGCTTGGGGACTGACCTCGATGAGCTTATAGAAGCCATGCTTGAACTCCTTTCATCCATGTTTCTTTGCTTCAACCGTCATTTAACTTTTATGGCATGGAGCAACATATCTTTAAACTCCACCATAATAATACATCGTCAATTCATCTGCAATCTCACGATTTAACCTGCTTAAGAACCTGTTCATGGTGTCTTCAATCTCCTCCTTTACATTGGCTCAGATCATTGAGACCTCCATCTCTTTGTAGTATTCGAGAACACTCTTCGATCCTTGAGTTAAATGTTGCAACTTGTTGTATAACACCCAATGATAGGAACTTGGAAGGAATCTTCACCTCATTATTGACTTCATCCCTTCCCATGTCTCAATGGGTCACTTTCCATTACGTCTCCTGCTTGGAACAACTTGATCCCACCAAATAACAGCACAGTCGAAGAATTGAAAAGAAACAAGTTGTACCTTTTCCTTTCGGGGTAATTTTATTGACTGAAGACCATCTCCATTCTTTTCTCCCACAAAAGATAAGTTTTAGGATCTTTTTTGTCTTAAAAATTTGGAAATTTCACCTTTATGCTACCCAAATTGTTGTTCTGTCTTGGTCATTTCCACTCTCTACCTTCCTCAAACTGGCCCACCTTCTTGTGAATTTGCTCAAATTCAGCTTTCACCATCCTCCCGACTTTGTGTACGAATGCTTGTTGTTATTCCTCTTTGGATGAGTTTTCCTCTTGATGGTGTGACATGATGAGAATCTGCAAAAAGATATTAGGACATGCAAACACTTCCTCACGTGTTTCACTCAAGAATAGATTAAATCATTGTCTTTACACTCAAACGGCTTTCACCCTCAAATAGTCTAGCCACTCTTGCCCTTTTCCACTTGTATATTCTCTTTTAGTTGTTTTCCAACTAAACAAACTATAATCATAATTTCCTGCAATAGTCCTCTTAAAAACAAATAAGTATGGACTTACGAATAATAAAATTACGGAAAAAAAGCTTTGATATCGCTATAATCATTTAAGAGGAAATTCAAAATAAGTAGGATATCTTTCTTTAAGTCGTTTCCTCTTCTCTTTTAGTTCTTTTTACAGCTTTTTTCTTTCCTTATTTTTTACTACTTTCTTCTTCTTTGCATTTTTTCAACTTCTTTTTTTTCTGTTACTTTATTTTCAAATACTTTTTTCTCTCTTTTTTTATTTTCTCTGAAGAAGATAATGGAAATCGAAGATAATAAAGAAAATTAAAGGAAGATGAAAAATAAAAACAAAGATACACTAAAAGGATGATAGAACCTGACTTAGAACGTTAATTTTGATACCAAATGATGTGAACCTCACCAACAACGTAACGAAACCCAATATTAAGTGTGATAAGAACCTCATTGACATGTGACGAAACTCGTATGCAACTAAGGTTTCCAGGAACGTGTCCTTGTCAAGCTCGAATGGTGTAATCGCGATCCATAACCTATAGAGAGTTAAGAACTTTGGTATAGTGAAGACGCCACAATCAACTATAGAAGGGTTGATTGATAAGTCGAGGATGAATGACATGGAAAACTCCCAAAAGTTCATTTAGTCCTTCAAAAAACCAAAGAGAATAAAATCTCTCTTTATTAGTCCATAATCTGAATACCCAAATTCGTCCAAGACCAAACACCAGCATTTAAATATGCCAAAGTGCAATATTTACGTGAACATAACCTTCCTAGATGGCACTGATGGGGTAGGAAATTAATAATAAATTAAATCTAAGAGTTTTCCTATAGAAAAAATATGAAATATAACCTTTATTTTCAAAAGTAAACAAAAGTTAAAGTAATACCACTATTTAAGGAAAGTAATATAGTCTAGATGGTTCAAATATATCAGAATATATTTTGCAAGGAATCTTCTTGTCTTGTATTTTTCTTGCTACTCCTTGAGATCTTCTTTCCCTTTTGGCATCTCTTAACTTTGATTCTTGCATACTTGCAATCTCTTCTTTCCCTTTGGCATCTCTGACTTTTGTTCTTGATGGTCTTGCAATATATATGCTATGAATAATATATCTTTTTCATCTTAGGACAAGTCTAAAATATCTTTCACATTATGCATCAATATTGGTTGACCATCACTTGCAAGCAAGTCCACGCCCTTCAATCTTCTCGATCGAGCTCTTGCCAAGCAATCAAGAGGAATATCATTTGCATTCTTCAAACCCTATCTGGGTTCACATTATTCCCCTCTTTCAAAAGGATTTGTCCTCAAATCTTGACCTACATCAAATAAACATAAATTAAAAAGTTGGAAAGTATCAATGTCTTTATACTCACGTTGTTATTTAGATTTATAAGCATCATTATTAATCTATTCAAGAACCTGGAATGGTCAATTTCCACAAGGATGTCGCTTTGAATGCCTTTGAGCATGAGACCTTTCCTTCCCCGTGTGTCACGAATCACAACCTCCTGGATCAAAAACAAACTTCTTGTTTTGCCTCATTATGAAATGTTTCCCACAATACTTCACCTTCATCTCAATGTTAAGTCCTTTTATATCTTTAATTTGCTCAACAACTTCAGCAATTTTATTAACGTATAATAAATTCACACACTTAATGATAAATTAGTTAAATGATAAAGGTATGAATCAAATCTATTATAAGAAAACTCAGTGAGATAAATATTCTTCACATACCTTTACATCAATTTTCGCATAACAAGTCAAAAACAATAATTTGTTTCCAAATTCTCTTAAATTTACCAAGTGTAGTTCAAGAACATAACTTCTTTATTCAAAAATACATACCCTTTGTAACATTAAAATCATTCTAAAGGTCAAATCATCAAGTGTGCCATCACATATTATAGGGCAAGGAACAAGGTACCAGTATAAATTAGTTATGCAATCAAATATACTTACATGTCTTATCAAAGAAGATGATTGCCAATCTTGGATTGCCTTTTCCATTTCATCATATTTCTCAATCTTTATAACACTCATAATAAAATCAAGGAAAATAACCTTATATATGCAAAGAGTACGGGCTTCAAGTTTAGCAAATAACAGTTCTTCCTTTAAAGCCTCTAAAATAAGTAATATGTGTTATCAAAGTAGATAAAAGCACACAAAACATGGTTAATAAATCTCATGAAAGTACTAGATGAATAAGTCATTCCAAAATATAAAAATAACCTCTTATTCAAATCAAATGGTATTTTGTATTCAATGTTCAACCCATAACCTTCTTTCAACCAAATATGATGGAATTCACTTTCAAAATCAATCTTTGATGCCTTGAAAATCAACATGCTATCTATATATGGAATAGGATTAGGGCACATTAACATAGTATTCTTGATGCCTTAAAAATCAACAAACCTTCTCCATGTTTGATCCTCATGCCCTAGCAACATAAAAATCATAAAAGGACTCATGTACTCTCTAGCTTGTGTCTTTACCACTTGCTCATTGGGGTATTGCTGAAGATCCTTCATCTCCTTATATTTACTTCCATTGGCTTGTTTGTTTGGACTTAATCCTCGATGCACTCCCTTGAGTTCCTACAAATAAGAAATAGTATTGCTCGGTAAGAATTCGACAAAATTGTTAAGGGGCCAATATAAAACTAAGAATCTCTCAAACTCATGGTCTTGTTCATCCTTTGTACTCACTAATGGCATATCATTCTTCTTTTCTCCACTCACATTTTCTTTTCTCTCATACTCTTTTATATTAGATTCAAACTCTTTCTCTTTTTCATACCTCCCTTTTTCTTGACACTCATCATAGATATTCTTTTCAATGTATTCTCGCTCTTCATTTCACTCTTTCTTTTGCTGTTTTTCTGTTTTGTTATCACACTCTCTTTCTTGATTACTCTTTTGACTCTCATGAATTTGATTTATAATCACAGCTTGTTCGACATCCTTGGAGAGCTCGTAATAATGGTTAGGTGATGGCACTTTATCTTGCTTGGGGACTGACCTCCATGAGTTTTGCTTCTGGCATGGAGCAACATATCTTTAAACTCCCTATAATAATACATCACCTCTTCATCTGCAATCTCATGATTTAGCCTGCTTAAGAACCTATTCATGGTGGCTTCAATCTCCTCCTTTGCATTGGCTCAAATCATTGCAACGTCCATTTCTTTGATGGTGTGACATGATGAGAATCTACAAAAAGATATTAGGACATGCAAACACTCCCTCACCTGTTTTTCTCAAGAATAGGTTCACTTATTGTGTTTACACTCAAACGGCTTTTACCCTCAAATAGTCTCGCCACTCTTGCCCTTTTCCACTTGTATATTCTCTTTTAGTTTTTCCGAACTAGACAAACAATAATCATAATTTCCCACAATAGTCCACCATGACTTTACCAAGATTTGAAAGGAGAATGTAGGGTCGGGTTTCAAAATACCAAAAAATCTCCAAAAAAAGATAAGTATGGTCTTATGAATAATAAAATTATGGAAATAAAGCCTTTGACATCGTTATAATCATTTAAGAGGAAATTCAAAATAAGTAGGATATCTTTCTTTAAGTCGTTTCCTCTTTTCTTTTTGTTCTTTTTACAGCTTTTTCCTTTCCTTTTTTTTGCTGCTACTTTCTTCTTCTTTGTTTTTTTAACTTCTTTTTTCTTTTACATTTTGTTCATATACCTTTTTCTTTCTTTTTTTATTTTCTCTAAAGAAGATCACGGAAATTGAAGATAATATAGAAAATCGAAGAAAGATGAAAAATAAAAGCAAAGATACACTTAAAGAAAAGATAGATCCTAACTTAGAACGTTGACTTTGATACCAAATGATGCGAACCTCGGAACGACGTAATGAAACCCAATATCAAGTGTGATAAGAACCTCACCGACTTGTGATGAACTCGTATGCGACTAAGGTTTCTATGAACGTATCCTTGTCAAGCTCGAATGGTGGAACCACGATCCACAACCTATGGAGAGGTAAGAACTTTGGTATAGTGAAGACGCCACACTCAACTATGAAAATGTTTATTGATAAGTCGAGGATGAACCCCACGGAAAACACCTTCAAAGTTCATTTAGTCCTTCAAAGAACCAAAGAGAATAAAAGCTCACTTTATTGATCCATAATCTGAATACCCCAATTCGTCCAAGACGAAGCACCAACCTTTAAATATGCCAAAGTGCAATATTTACATGAACATAAGCTTTCTAAATAACCCTGATGGGGTAGGAAACTAATAATAAATTAAATCTAACAATTTCACTATGAAAAAAATATGAAATATAACCTATAACTTCAGAGGTAAACAAAAGTTAAAGTAATACCACTATTTAGGGAAAGTGATATATTCTAGATGACTCAAATATATCAGAATATATTTTGCAATGAATCTTCTTGTCTTGTACTTTTCTTGCTACTCTTTGAAATCTTCTTTCCCTTTTGGCGTCTTTTAACTTCCATTCTTGAATACTTATAATCTCTTTTTTCCCTTTGGCATTTTGACTTTTGTTCTTGATAGTCTTGCAGTATATATGCTAAGAATAATATGTCTTCTTCATTTTGGGACAAGTCTAAAATATCTTTCACATTATACATCAATATTGGTTCACCATCATTTGTAAGTAAGTCCACGCCTTCAATCTTCTCGATCGAGCTCTTGTCACCAAATCAAGAGGAACATCGTTTGCATTCTTCAAACCTGTATCTAGGTTCACATCACATATAGCACCAACAAATCAAATTAACTACTATCAATAGAGTTCAGTACAATGTAAATAGGTCTCGATACTATGTAAATAGGTCCCAATTGCTATTCAGAACTTCAACCACACCCTATTCAATATTATAGAGCAGAATCTTGGAAAAACCTATAAAATAAAACCAAACATATCAATAGGTCCTAGTATAGTATATCATAGTTTTCATTGCTACATAAATAGGTCCCAATTACTATTTTGAAATTCAAACGCACTCTATTTGATATTGTAGAGAATAATCCTTGAAAAAATCAATAAAATCAAATGTAACCAACATAGAGACAGAGTGAAGTTTGAATCAGACTTGAAACAGAACCGAGATAGATCAAAGAAAGACGAAGCCAAGACTAATGAGATATAGAGAGAGTAGAGAGATAGAGATACACAGTTCACTGATAGTTGTTGCGACAATACTTGTTGCTTCAAGGTACTAGTTGCCTTTCTCGTTGCTGGTCACGTCGCTCATTGTTGCTAGGGTTGGTCGCCCTTTAGTGTTGCTGCTAAATGTACTCGACGGCTATTGTTGCTCGCTGACGGGGATGGAGGAAGGAATTGGAATAGGTAGCTGAGAAGCGAGATAGATGGTGCCGAGACCCAAAAAATCAGTGAAATATTGAAGAGGGTGAGAGAAGGGGTAGGATGAGAGGAATTCATATGGGAGGGAATATGAATTTGAAAAAAAAAGGTTACTTTAGACTAGATAAAGGGTAAAATGGACAATAAACGTATATTAATACTATTTTTAAAATTAAATATAAATTGGTGCTTTTGAGTGAGGTTAGTGAGGAGTTGTGCCACTTTCCAGATTAATACTTTATTTTTCAATGTTTTGATTTTAATTCCCTTTTGGTATGAATTGGAAAACTTCAAATGCATAGTCTTCGTTCATTAATTTTCTATTTTGAGTAATACTTTAGTCAATAGGATAGATAATTCCATCATTGAGTTCGGGGTGGCAGCGGTTCTTGTAATCAACCTTTCTCTAGGAGCCATTTTTTGCAATGGTAGTTAACATAAAAATTTAAGAGAGGCATTTCATTTAGGATGCTCTGAGAAAGAATGAAATGAGGCTTGGGGGAGGGGGAGATGTATTTTTTTATTATAAAATGAAGAGAACATAAAGAATTTTACATATTTCGAGTTGCTTCTTGAGATAAAACCAATATTGACTTTTTCACAGGTGAAGCAGTAGAATCGTGAATTTCCTTGAGTAAATTCTATGAAGAGTTGTTTAGTTCGAGAATTTTTTTTTGATAAATATTGCTTTCATTGCTCAAAAGGTGTACATGTGAAGATCTATACAAAATTCACATATATAAAATAAGAAAGGAACCTAACTAGCCCCATAGCTAATTTTGGCATGGAAGTAATTCTAGATTTGACTAGACTAAAAACAGAGGCATGAACAAAATCCAAAGACTTGCTTTTCTGTTAAAATATCCTAGCATTCCTTTCCCTCCAAATGACATAAATAAAGCAAGTAAAAATAAGTTTGTAAATAATTGATTAGGGAGATCTTCCTATCTTATGTTGGATTGCCCAGGTAAGCTCTTGATTCCAATCCCCTCTGCTTCGAGAGATGTTCAGCTTGGTCAAAATGGTTGCCCAAATACCACTCGTGAAAGAGCAGGAGAAGAATAGATGATCTCGTGATTCAACCTCCAATCCACAAAATTCACACGATCTTTTCAGCCTGGTGTAACATCTTGCTAAACCGTGGCCCGAGGTTGACCTTCTATACTATTTTTATGGGGACCAATAAGTTATTATTGTGAATTGATTCATTTTTCTATTTCAGTTTCCTATATATGAAGTGTATATGATCTTACTTTTTTTAAAACATCACAAAATACATGGACTAAGTCATCAGCTAAACAATTCAAAGGATATTATTATAATAAAAGATTATAGATGCATGAAATCGCCAATGAGAATTATCTAATTACAATCAACAAATTCTCACAGCTCAAAAACTGTAGAGACACTTTATGACAATTAATTAATCCTCACACTACAAGAAATACCACCTTATCGGCCAAAAAAGTTGACGAAAATGTTTAAAAATCAACGAAAAGGGACATATTTCCATCCATCTTTCAACTAAATGAGGTGGACGTAAAAACCTTGATGCAAAAATTTTCATCCAAATTGAGTTGACATTTTTGAGGATTTTGTGTCTGCTGTGCATCCAAGTTAAATGATTATGTAAATTGAACGATAAAATGTCTAAAGTTGCGTCCTTTCTTTCACCACAAAATGGACGAGTGAAAACCATTAAAAAAAATTTGTAGTCAGCTTTTCAAGGCTGGAGCCACCATTATCTTAATGCGTGTCGAGATGTGAACCTGGGTGTGGAGTGTGGAACCTCAGTTCCTTTCTATCTGGGCGTCGAATAACAAGTGATTTATAATGTAATAAATAATATCAAATAATCTTTATTTCATGGCTGATGAAATAAAAAAATACAGTAAAAAATTTTAATGAACAAAAAGTAAATAAAATAATTTTACCAAAAGAAAATAGCCATTTTATATTCGAATCTGGAGAAAATTTTATATACATTTGCATTTTAAAGATAACAATTTTCATATATATGTTATATAGTCCAAAAAAATGAAAATTGAGTAGTTCTAGAGCTGGGAGGGTTTGATTCCTCTTTACACATAACCCTTATTGTCATCATCTATACATATACTTCTACGAGTATTTTGCCTAGATCCTTAAGTTGTGGGGTGTCTAAGGCTTGGAAATATATCTATAAAATTGTGTACATCCAACTTCTATCTAAACACTGGACGAAAGAAAGTGGCTGATGTTTAAATTTCCTGTCCAATTTACGTCTAAGATACGTCCAACCAACGAACATCCAGTTTGCATCCAACGGACATCCAAGTTGCGTCAAATGCGGTAGATGAAAACTTACAAAACTTTTTTTTTATCATATTAGTCATTAAATTAATGAAAATTGGACGAAAAACCCAAAAGTTTTACGTGAACTATCGTGGATGATTATCTTTATCGCTAATTCCACCATTTCTTGTAGTGTCACAAATCAAAGACCATATAGGTGACCTTATACCAATTGATAAATTACCAACGGCTAAAAGACCATAGAGCTAGCCAAATTACTTACGGCTGAAAGACCATAAAGATGTATAATTGAAACTTGTGACTTGAAGATCACTAGAGCTCAATATGGGATTTATCATTTCCGTCACTCAAAGATTGCTTAGGCATATTCCACATACTATTCATGCCTTTGACTCAAAGACCATATACCATGTAGGCATATCTACAAGATTAGTGGTAGAATCTTGGGCTACGCCTAACAATGAGATGTTTTGAGAGGTTCGGTTCGGTAGGCTTGGAATGGGGCTCATTAGGGAAACCCATTAAAATGGGCTTTTCTAACTTCCGTAATGGGCTTAGAGTGCTACTCAATAATCTAATTCGATATCCCAGTGAAGTAAAGGATATAATTAGTCAATTATATCCTTTATTCACATGAGCAAACCAATTGATGACATGTGTCTTTTGCCATCTTTAATTATTATGTGAACTTGGAGAAAAAGAAAGGTTCCTCTCAATTTCCACTGCCCACTCGAGTCCGCGACGATTGCTCATTCCTCCTTTCTAAGCCTTCTCTACTCCATCCCTTCAATGTTATTCATGTGCAACACTTCCTATTCTCACTTTCAGCAACTTAGATATTCCAGTCAACCACATTTTGGTGACTCCACTAGGGAGGAGTGATTGTAAGAATGATGCTCGCTCAGGATGGGATCACCTCAAGGAGATAGTGTAGAGTGCAAAGGGATCCTATCCAAACTCCCATGACTGACTCACAGGATAACGCACCTTTGGCTCAAATATTACAAGCATTCCAAGCATCTCAGGAAAGAATGTTCACTATTCTCCAAGAGAAGCTAAGATTCTCAACCAAACTCTCACTATCATCAATCAAATGCGAGTAAGGGCAACACTCATGATGTTGAGATTGTGGCCAATATGCCAATCATTGTATCTCCATCTAGTGACCAGAAACCTCACTCCAAGTGAATACGTCCTCTCAAGTCCCTCCAACAATTCCTTAAGCTCTCCCTTCAATTCCTCAAAGCCAAGCACTTCTACAACAATTATCACCGTTAAGTGTGCAAGCCACTTACCTCACAAAAGAGGATTTGCAGTAGTACTTTAAGGAGGAGTAGAGGAAACCACCTTCCTATGTGTTGGATCTATAAGTACCTTAGCTCAATTGTAGCTATAGTTCATCCTGTCATAATGGGAATAAAGTTATGTGCTTTTTAGATGTTTAATATCCAAAAATAATTTGGACAACCCTTCTCCGAAGGATGCAAAAGAGAGATGGTGGTGGAAGAGTCCGCACTCATTGATTCTTTGAAACAAACTTTCCCTTTTCTATTTCCCCGCTTCTCTCCTTTTGTGGCCTTTTATTCACGACTAATGGGGCCAAGATCTTCGAAAGAATCCGATATAAACTGGACCATAATACAGCAAACTAATAAGTAAATATTAATAAATTCATGAAAAAGGTAAATAGTAAGAAATAATCAGCACTTGGTCAGCTGTAACAAGTATAATGGTCTAACTACTACTATACAATCGCCTTGATCGTGCATTTCTCATTCATTTCAGATAATTCTAGCTAACTTAGTTCTCACCGGATCGCCCTCTTCGTAAGATCTTATCTTCTCGCTTGAAGTCTTTTTAATGTAAACCTCCGTTGAAGCTCAACTTGAGTTCTCCATAATCAATAAACAACACTCTCTCTCTTTTTGATCAAAAAAAAAAACACTCTCTCTCTTGGTGAGACCATACCTAGTAAGAACTAACCGATTTTGGGCACACGTACGAGAATCGAGAGAAAGTATTATGCGAGTCGAGATTTAGCTCTTAATTTGCATGGTATTAGATATTGAGTATTTATTTCAATTAGCAATGTGATTGAAGGGATTCATGTGGAAGTGGGCGTTCCTTTGTCGTCCAGTCGATAGCCTTTACCATAAATGAAGAAGGCCTCAACCTTATGCCCAAAAGGGCCCTGAGACAGCCCGAGTTGTCTCTCACCGAGGCCCAAGAAAACCTTAGCCTTTTAAATTAGAAAAATTTTAGGGGAGAAACTTTATGTAGCACCACACCAAGGGTGCTTTTAAAATTAACATCATTTTATATCAGTTTCAAAAAAATAGTACCACTATTTAAGATTAATATCATTTTATATCAGTTTCAAAAAAATAGTACCACTATTTAAGATTATTTAGTGAATTTTTTCATAATGTCAACTCTACCCCTCTCATAGCCGTACCTTTATTGTTTCCCTAATTTCCTCGGGTTTCTACCTTACCTCCCTCCATCAAACTTCTGCCCTACCTCCCTCTTCTTTCCTTCATCGCCCTTCCCCTTGTCGAGCAACAAGCGATCTCTCTATTCCTTCTCTAGGCGCGCAGAACACCGTGCTCCAGTAGCATCACCCTTCCTTCTCCCGTCACATAGCAGCAGCGTGCTCCATCTCCTCGCTGCTCACAGAGTTTGCCCAGCAACGTTACATTCTCCCTATTGCCTCAGCGAGCCAACCCATTCGAGGTTCGTTTATTCTTCGATTCACACATTATTGGTTTTACTTTTAATATCTCGATTAAAAATTTACATAATTTTAATGTTTGGATTCAAATGTTGTTGATTGATTTACGGCAGAGGTTGACGGGAATGCTTTCATTTACTGGATGTTGGTTTTCTATTGCTGATTTTGATTTCTGACTTAACTAGGACCTATTTAACTATATCGGAACCTAATTTTATTTAATCATGACCTATTTCAAATATGGCAGGGACCTATTTGAAGGTTTTGATTTAATGTATTAGGCCATGATTAAATGTATTATTGCTTTAATTTCTTATTGATTTTACTTTGATTGGTTGCAGGATTCACCCCAGAGGATCATTGTATCGGAAAACGCATGAAGGCCCCAGTATGGACCCATGCACTGACCCAAGTCGTCACGAGTGACTTTTAAGTTGATGGAGTTGATATATGTTGTTGTTGTTAATATTGTTCTATGTTGATGGACTTGCTCAAGAACTTAATGTCATATTCTTATTCTTCTTTTTTTAAGAAAAATCTTATATTTTTCAAATTCTCCCATTTTTTAAAATTATTGTTAATAATTTTGTTAAATTTATCTTAAATATTTTGAATTTTTATATTTTATTATTTTCTTAATTTTTTGGAATTATTTTAAACTATTCCAAACTTTTCTAAATTTTACAATTTTTTAAGAATTTTCAAAATATTTTCCTTTTTAAAAATTTTTTTATGATTTTTTCTAATTTTTTAAAATTTTTATTATTTTTTCTAATTTTTAATGCCATGTCAACAAAAACTATCATGTGGCAACTTTGTGTTTTGTTACGTGTCCTATAGTTCCTCGTAGGATTCCACGTAAACAATTTTGACAATGTTATAATGAAAAAAATCGACGGGCGACAAAATAGGAAAACAAAACAAATATTGTAATTTTCTAGGTCATTAACAAAGTAAGTGATAACATAAGGAATATCAGGAAACTGCATTTTCTAGACTATTTATCCTTCAATAAATGTAACAATCTTAAATCATAAAAGATCAATCCAAATTGGTCCCTTAAAGTTTTTAGGAGTGACTATTAGCCTTCACACGATGTTCAATTCAAATGCTTCGTACCTTTGATGTTAAATTTTCAATAAAACCTAGCCCTCGGTCGTGCATGTAAGTGTAAATATTCTTACAAAAGTTCAAGCATCCAATCCGAAATAAAGTTGCTCAAACACATAATCAAGAGACTCAGACAATCACAAATGTATTCTTTTTCTTTCTCTTTTCTGCTTTGGGTGTCACTTTATTAAACCAAGTCCGTGTAGCGATAAATCAACCAATGGCTCCATCCCAGTTGGTCTAAGGCATTAGGTGTTGAGACATATCTGCAGATTTATCCTCAAACTTAAGATGGGCTTTTTTCCATCACAAACATAAATCGGGTCTTATTGTGTATCATTTCGCACTAAATGACTCTCAAGCTCATACAATGATACTCAGAGCTTGGCACATCTTTTCACTCTAGCACATATTCTTTTCTTTTACAATTCTTCATGATTTTTCTTGTACCTCATATAAAAAAATTTCTTTCATGCTCTTTCTTATTTTTCTTTTTTCTTTGTAGGATATCGAATTTCATGTGCTTGCTGACTCTGATGTAAACAATACAACCAAGAACCACTCTGACTTTCTGTGCAGAAACTAAGTTCTAAATGGTTTGCACGACTCGTTATACAATGTGTACTATACACTTACGACAACGAAGGCACCATAGAAATCCTTGGACCGAGAGTGCAATACGGAGGATGCCAGTGCAAAATATTTTGTTGTCAGCTGGTTCTTCGATTACAAGATGGTGGATTCCAAGATAGTAATCAGTCAAGTACAAGAAATTCAAGTGAGATTGCATGAAATTCGTGCATAAGGTATGGTCTTAGTGAAACCTCTCAGATGGTTGGAAATATCAAGAAATTGCCACCGGAATTGAAAGACTTCAAGAACTACCTAAAGTATAAGCACAAGGTAATGTCATTGGAGGACCTCATTGTTAGACTTCACATCGAATAAGATAACAGAGGGTCTGAGAATAACATGATCGATGCAATTGGCTTCAATGAATAAGTACCAAGGAAAATGTGTCAACTATAATAAGAAGAGGCACAAGTATGCTGATTATTGGCTTCCCAAAAAGAAAAAGCCCAAGACCAACATGATTGATGCAATTGCCCATGATGTTTCTAATATCAACATATCAGTTGTGGTTTCAAAGTTAAACTTAGTAGGATCAAATCTAAACGTGTGGTAGAATGACACTGGAGCTACTCGACATGTCTACTCCAATGAAGACCTCTTCACAACCTTTGATCCAGTTAGCAGAGAGAAACTGTACATTGGAAACTTGGCATCATGTGCTGTTGAAGGCCAAGGAAGGGTGCTGCTGAAGATGATCTACAAAAAACTACTGACTCTAACAATATGTTGTACGTGCCAAAAATCTGGAAAAATCTGGTGTCGAGTTCTTTGATAAATGAGTTTAAGATGTTTTTGAATCAGACAATGTTATTTTGTCAAAATCTGGAATTTATTTTGGGAAGGGGTATGAATGTAATGGTTTTTTAAGCTCAATATGATGACAATTATTAGTAAAGAGATTTCCTCTTTTGTTTACTTGATTGAGTTCTCCAATTTGTGGCATGATAGACTAGGGCATGTTAATTATGGTTACGTAAGAAAATTGATTAACATGAAGCATATACCAAAATTCCAAATTGATTTGAATCACAAGTGTGAAACTTGTGTTGAGGCAAAATTGAGGAGGCTATCATTCCAAACAATTGAAAGAAATATCAAACCACTTGAATTAATTCATAGTGATGTTTGTAATTGAAAGCCTGTACAAATAAAAGGCAGTAATTAGTATTTTACTACTTTTATCAATGATAACATGAAATACTACTATATATATTTACTGAAGAACAAATATGAAGTCTTAAAAAATTGAGTAAATAGGCAAATTCGTCCCTGAGAGATGCGTTGAGCATCAAGTTCATCCTTTTCTTATTTTGTACATCAATATCGTCCTTTTGAACATCAATTAGGTCAGGTGAACATCAATTTCGTCCATCTGAACATCAATTTCGTCCCTCTGAACATCAATTTCGTCCATCTGAACATCAATTCGGTCCACTCATTAACTGAATCGTAACGGCGTTATAAAGATAAAATAGGTCCCTTTCAATTTGGTCCCTCAGAGTTTGAAGTGATCTTATTTATTAGAATTAGCTTATATATATATATTTATATATTTACTCTTTAAGCAAATTCCCTCCCCACTCTCTCTTCTACGTCCTCGTCCTCGTCCTCTTCCTCCTCCTCCTCTCCTCTCCGCTCAATCTCTTTAGAAATCTCTTAGTAATTTTTGGCCAGATTGAAGCTCCAGTACGAAATGGATGGTTCGAGCACGAAATCGTAGCCGCAAGATAGAATCAAAGCTCATGCTCCTAATTTAATGTTGAAGTTGAAGCCCCAAAATTGAAGCCCTAATTCGTAGCAAGAGCAGAGAAGCCATACCGTTGAAGGCAAACTGCAAGCATGACAGTATAATGTGCGTCAAGCAATAGGTTTGGGAGACATGGGATGAGCTCCACTGTGGGATCAAGTGACAATGGTTGCTTGTCCATGAGAAATTCAACTCAGAACTCACATTGGTACTGTGGTTGTGGAAGGAGGGCTGCAATTCTTACTTCGAGGATTGCCAGAAATAATGGCAGACAGTTTTTGAAGGTCCCTTTCTTCCAGAACAAAGGGATCATCTGTTGGTACTTCCAATGGTTGGATGAGGTTGGTGGTGTCAATTCTGATCTTGTTTCATCCAGCATAGCGTCAGCACCGATTGATGCTGCTGAAATGACCATATTGAAGTTAAAGAAGAACCTCATCAAGTACGAAGACAGATTGAAGAAGCTGGAGACAACATGTTTAATTTTAATTCTTCTATTGCTATCTTCAGCAGTATCATCATCATCAGTTTCTTCTTCATGCTCCTCTGGTTGTTCCTCCTCTTCATGCTCCTCTGGTTGTTCCTCCTGTTCATACTCCTGTGGTTGTTCCTGTTTTTGAGCTAATTTCTTCATCCTCTCAAGCTCCATTGCCTCCTCAGGTGTGGCTTCTATACCTTCATCGATTTTCAGGTGCTCAAAATACAAGTGCACCTCTTATTGATTTTGTAATTTAGAAATTAAATATCGAACATCTTTATCAAATTGCAGGGCTCTAAACCAAGTTCAAAGTCCGTGAATGTTGCATCTCTAAAGTAGGAACCTGTTGGCTTGTTGTGATACAAATGACTAACTATCTCCTCAATACCAACTGCAATGAAAGTGTCCAAGTCGACATTTTTCTTCACTTCCTCACTCCCACCATCGTACCTCAGCATGGGGTCCCTGACGAACTCTCCACCATGATGAATGATTACATTGATGGTCTTCCAAACAGATGGACTGCAAGTTATAAAATAGAACAACACCAGTCAACCCTAACGATTAAGATTCCAAAGTTCGAGTTGTGCAAGAATGCTCCTTACAATTCACGACACAAGTTTCAACTTAAAATGACACAAAATTTTGGAAAAAAAAAGGATCTTTGCACTTGTTGTTACAACCCACCTTTGCTCGTTCACAGACCCAGAGTTCGATTGTCTCCCTTCTTCCATTCGAACAAAGATGATTGGCTTCTCCGAACAAACAAGGTCTTCTCACTGCTCTGAATGTTGATCGATTGCTCAAATAGAGAAGGGTTCGTGCTTGGTAGACGATGAAGTTTTCTTTTTCCCGCGCTCAGAATGCGATGGGTCATGGAGGGGCAGTGAATGTGGGAGTGTAGGGGAGTGAGGGAGGGAGAGAGGGAATTCAATTGAGTAAATAATGGATAAAATAATTTTGAAAAAAGAAAGTCAGAGATGAGGGACTGAATTATAGAAATGCAACTACAATAGACGAAAGGATGTAATGGATGTTCAACGTGTTTTCCGTTAAAGACACATTTTGGACAGAAGGACGTATCTGATGTACAAAAATGGTTAAATTGATATTCAAAAAAAATCAAGGACCGAATTGATGTTCAGAGGGAAGAAATTTAATGTTCAGAGGGACGAAATTGATGTTCAGATGGACGAATTTGATGTATAAAATAAGAAAAGGACGAACTTGATGCTTAACGCATCTCTTAGGGACGAATTTGCCTATTTACTCTAAAAAAAATTTATTCTCTATAAGAATAAAGTTGAAAATTAAATTAATAAGAGAATAAAGATATTGAGAAGTGATAGAGGTGGTGAATGTGAAGTACCAATTGATGATTTCTATGCACAACATGAAATAGTTCATGAAGTAACTACACCTTACTCATCTCAATCAAATGGTATTGCTGAACTGAAAAAGGAGCATTAAAAGAAATGATAAATACGATATTAATA
The DNA here is from genome assembly GCA_025802135.1 of Lagerstroemia fauriei. Classification (NCBI taxonomy): domain Eukaryota; kingdom Viridiplantae; phylum Streptophyta; class Magnoliopsida; order Myrtales; family Lythraceae; genus Lagerstroemia; species Lagerstroemia fauriei. The sequence continues at coordinate 639 of JAOYND010168214.1, read as the reverse complement.
AGTTTAAGATTATCTCAGAACATGTGGGGAAGCTATTTGTACTCATTTGAACACATCATACAGTTTCTTCACATTTATAACCTTTCATACTAGCCTGCATAGATGAATTCTACAAAATAGAAACTAACCATTAATTAGTTTATTTTTGTTGGAAAATGGCAAGTTAAATGGACGCAAATGAGAAATTATTTCTTATGAATTGGAAGAAAATGGATAGGTCATATATGTAGACACCCGATTTTGACTCAAGTCGATCGCATTTCTTTTTATTTCTATTTCATTTTAATTTTTTTTTAAAGGAAAAGAAAATGAAAAAAAAAGCAATCAAAAATAACGAAAAAAAAAACAATTACGTGAACAGTGCTTTCGCACTGTCTGTGCTGTCTTCTTTTTCTTTTCGGCTGTATGTGCTGTCTTCCACCCGGGTCTTCTGTTGTCTGTGCTGTCTGTGCTGTCTTCCACCAAGCGGTGTCTTCTGTTTTCGGGGGTCTGTTTCTGTTTTTCTGGGCCTTTTCGGTTCCTTATTTTCTCCATGACCGGAGCTTCCTGGAGGGGAGGATGAGGTGAGCAGCTGCAAAAGGAAAAGAGGTTCCCAGCAGATTGAGGGAAAGGGGGACATCTTCAGCAGCAGACAGACCG